>OZJO01013311.1:0-10554 GCA_900406225.1 Acrobeloides nanus | reverse complement strand
TTTTTTTTAACTTTTTGGACCACCGATGTAGTTTTTTATGGTATAGACAAAAATAAAAAAGTAATTTAAAAAAAATTTATTTTCATTTGAGAAAGTTTAACTAGGTGAAAAATACCTTTGATAATTGATTTTTTTAAAAATCTCTTGCATATTTTGATAGTTCAAGGACTTATCTAACTGTTGCAAAAAACCGCATAAAAAAATTATTTTTTGTTTAAATTGTGAAAAAATATCGACAAAACGTATTATAAATTAAATGATTTTTAAAATATGCGCGAATGGCTCAATTGGGAGCGCTCTTGCCTTCAAGTCTGAGATTCGAGGGTTCGAATCCCACTTGAGTCGATTTGATTTTGCTCAAAATTTTAAATTCCTTATCTCCAAAACTATAACTTATTTTTTTATGCGGTTTTTTGCAACAGTTAGATAAGTCCTTGAACTATCAAAATATGCAAGAGATTTTTAAAAAAATCAATTATCAAAGGTATTTTCACCTAGTTAAACTTTTTCAAATGAAAATAAATTTTTTTTAAATAACTTTTTTATTTTTATCTATACCATAAAAAAATACATCGGTGGTCAAAAAAAGTTAAAAAAAAACGCAAGGCAAAAGTCGTACTCGTCGTCGAGATCTCGAATTTTCAAATCGTCGTATATTTATTGAACATACTGTATAAATATGTAAAAAAATTTGTAAGCCCGATAATCACCCGGAGAACCCAAATACGAAAAATCGAACTTTTGGCCCTCTAGATAAATTTTTCCGGAAAAGTGATGAACTACAAATAAGTTCTCCATAAAACTTCGCAATGAAATGAGATTTCAATGGCAATTTTTGAATATCAGAGAAAAAGTTAGAATTTTTTTAAAAATTTTTTAATATTTAAAAAAAAATTTGCCAAAAATCGAAGATACGTAAAATTTCTTCGAGCGAGCAATTTTTTGAGTATTTCTAGGTCTGTAATATGTATATTAAAAAAAATTATAGTAAAATATTTTATGCAGGCCGAGATATGATAGCTTGAAAATGATGACTTTTACCATTTTTTGAAAAAAACGCTTATTTTTCGAGATTCAAACATTCGATTTTTGTTCACCATAAAATGACGAATTAATATAAGTATAAAAAAAAATAATTTTTTGAGATAGATAAAATTTTTCAGAAATTTGGTCTTTTTTCTATATTCTTTAATGGAACACCCTACAAATGACCCACCGTTGTGTTGCTCTTGGTCTGAAAAAAATTCACACGCAAAAATTAAATTGCTAGCTTTTATGTGATGAAAGTTAATGAGAAAAAACCTTAAAAATGTGTGTGGGAACCCCCAAAAACAAAACAAACATACGCATCCCCAGGGGGGATGCGTTAAATATGAGTTAAATCGACTTTTTGACCCCTTAAATGATTTTTCCCGGAAAAGTGATGTTCTACAAAGATGTTCCTCGTCAATTTCTAGGTATAAATATGTTTAAATGAAAATTTTTGACTGTGGAGAAAAAAATTTATATCCATGTTTATGCAAATTTCGATGAAAAATAATGGCTTTTATCGAAAAAAATAGGGTTTTTTAATGAAAAAACCGATTTTTTTCGAAAAAATGATTTTTCCTCGAAAATAGCGAGACGACATTTTCTTTAGGACACCTTTCTACTACTATTCGTTCCAAAAGTAAAAAAAACGTTGGTGCGGTTTTTGAGGAATTTTGCGGGAAAAAAAAAAGAGAAAAAGAGACCTACGAAAAGTCGCTTATTCGTTTTTTGGTCTTTTTTCTATATTCTTTAATGGAACACCCTACAAATGACCCACCGTTGTGTTGCTCTTGGTCTGAAAAAAATTCACACGCAAAAATTAAATTGCTAGCTTTTATGTGATGAAAGTTAATGAGAAAAAACCTTAAAAATGTGTGTGGGAACCCCCAAAAACAAAACAAACATACGCATCCCCAGGGGGGATGCGTTAAATATGAGTTAAAAAAAAATGTGAGTTTTTTTCCCTTTTATAAGTTCAAAAATATGATAGAATGGCTCACCGCGGTCGATTTTTGATTATTTAGAAAAAAAATTATAGACACATTTTTATCATGTTAGTATGTGTTATTATGCGAATTTCACGATTTTTGGTCAAAAATCGACTTTTTGACCCCTTAAATGATTTTTCTCGGAAAAGTGATGTTCTATAAAGATGTTCCTCGTCAATTTTTAAGTATAAATATGTCTATTTGAAAATTTTTGACCGTGGAGAAAAAAATTTATATCCATGTTTATGCAAATTTCGATGGCTTTTATCGATAAAAATAGGGTGAAAAAATGAAAAAATCGATTTTTTTCGAAAAAATGAATTTTCCTCGAAAATAGCGAGACGACATTTTCTTTAGGACGCTTTTCTACTACTATTCGTTCCAAAAGTAAAAAAAATGTTGGTGCGGTTTTTGAGGAATTTTGCGGGAAGAAAAAAAGAGACCCACCAAAAGTCGCTTATTCGTTTTTTGGTCTTTTTTCTATATTCTTTAATGGAACACCCTACAAATGACCCACCGTTGTGTTGCTCTTGGTCTGAAAAAAATTCACACGCAAAAATTAAATTGCTAGCTTTTATGTGATGAAAGTTAATGAGAAAAAACCTTAAAAATGTGTGTGGGAACCCCCAAAAACAAAACAAACATACGCATCCCCAGGGGGGATGCGTTAAATTCAAAGAAAATAAACTTCGAGATATTTTAAAAGAGATTGAAATGTTAAGCAGTCTATCAGCTTGCTCATCTATAGTAAAAATTTATGGGTGGAGTTTTAACCACGAACAAATCCAAATTATCATGGAACCCATGAAAATTTCATTGGAAAGATTAAATACAGAACTAGGAAACATCCCGTGGATGAAATTTAAAAATGATTATGAAACTTTTCTTGAGGGTGTCGTATGCAGTTTGGTACAAGCGCTATTAGCTTGTTATTGTCAAAAAATTGCACATAGAGATTTGGGAGCTAGTTCACTTAGTTGCCGCCACTTAACGTGATCTAAAAGTTGAAAAATTTTTTCTTTAAATTCAAGAAAAAAACACGCATGTTAGGATTTTTAGGCCAGGGAACACGTTGATGGTGTTGTTTTTGCATGAAAACCTAAAAAATAATGAAGAGATTGTTTTTTGTTGAAATTATTGATGCCCACCGTTTTGCGTTATCCGGGGTGTTCCAGGGAGGCAATGCTCCGGGGCATGGGCAATGACACCCTTTATGGCCTTGGGATAAGAAATGATGCAAAAACAACATCACCAACGTGTTCCCAGGGGTCGAAAAAGTAGATGGTACCACCCCGGGGTGGTGGGTGGTACCACCCTGGGTGGTGGATGGTGTTGGGTGGTACCACCCGGGTGGTGGGTGGTACCACATTTCGATCCCTGCGTGTTCCACAATTAAAAAACCCTAACATGAGTGTTTTTTTGATTGATTTTAAAGAAAAATTTTCAACTTTTGGGCCACGTTAAGTGGCGGCAACTAAGTGAACTAGCTCCGAGATTTGAAACCAGCAAATATTTTATTGGATCAAAACGGCCAGATAAAATTAAGTGATTTTGGTGAAGCCGAATATTTGAATGACCAAAGCCGTGACAAAATACCAGGCCATTTTATGTATTGGCCACCGGAAATGTGGCCAAAACATAAAATCGATATCAAGAAAAATGGCAAACTGAAGCAAGAACGAAACGACTTTTGGTGTTTGGGAATTATTTTACTCGAATTGATTAATGGTCGAAACCCTATATTGAGTATGTATGAACTAGATAATAAACATCTTGGTTATTTGGATCTTGGTGGATTAAAAGATTTTATGCAATATAAGTTTACACATGTTCAAGGATATATAAACATGTATAAAGAAACGAGAAGAGAAGAACAAGTGGTAAGATGTATTGGATAAATAAATATGGGGGCAGACACTCTCAACCCACGGACCACTGGTAAATGGACGGTTGTTCTTTTTACCGGTTGTTCTTCGACTGGTTGTTCTTTTGACCGGTTGTTCCGAACTGTAATTACTATGTTAAAAAAATAAAAATAAAAAACACTATGCTCAAAGTGGATCATAGGCAAAATCATTTGGCAACAAATAATTTTCAAGCAATTTTACCTATACCTCACCTTGGGGCAAGGAAAATCCGGTCGAAGAACAACCGTCCGTCGTCCCGGACCACTCAACCCGGACAACTCAACCCACGGACAATTTAACCCATACAACTCAAACAAAAAATCTATAGGGCTTTTCTTAGATTTAGGCTTTGGTTTTAGGTTTAGACCTTAGGCCCAAACAACTCAACCCACTCTTTAGGTTGAGTTGTCCGTGGGTTGAGTTGTCCGGGTTGAGTGGCCCTGGAGCCAATAAATATGTATCGTATATAGGAAATGCAATTTATGTACAATAAAAAAATTCACTAAAAATCGTTGTTAAATCGGATTTCTTCGAACGACCACAATTTAGAAAGTTGGAAACTAGAGGAAAGTTTTAAAATAAAGATTATTAAAAAATCTTTCAAATTTGCTTGGATATTAGCTGAAATAAGTCAATTTTAAAAAATTGAAGAAAGTGGGTGCTTATCTGCCATATCTCAGTGAATTCGAAAGATTTTTCAATAATTTATTTTTCAACATATTCCACAGGTTGCTAGCTTTCTAAAATACGGTCGCCGAAGAAATCCGATTTACAATTTTATTATTAGCCTCAATATTTGGCGAATTTTGGCTGCATAAAGTCGAACAATAGGAAAACAACTTTTTTAAATAACTTTTTTACGTATCTTGTAGATTTATCCGTGCGATTTCCAAATATACAGGTTGCAGCGTCGGCCGTGCTAGGGTTAAAAAAATCGCATCGAAAAATCGTTTTCCATTGCCGAGATTTGCCTAAATTAAGAACGTAACATCAACCGTGGCACACCTGTATTGTTATAAAAAATGGTGTGATTTTCTTTTTTATTTGTTTATAAAATAAATTTTATGTAGATATAAATTTTTAGAACATGCTTGTTGATGAACTCTTTAACATATCCCCAAGAATATATAAATTCGAAAAATTGCATAATATTGTAGAATTTTGCTTGATGAACAAAAATCCAACATACCGAGAGCTTGTTGAAGTCATTAATAGCGGAAACAAACAATTATCCATGGGCAAATATGCCAAATTGCATAGGTCTTTATTCTCTAATCGACTCGAACCGCCTCCAATTCCATTACCCCAGCTTAATATCATATATTCCGCTGGTCATGATCAAATATCTAGAAAAATCTTCGAATACGTACAAGTAATTGATTTTTATTAAAAGAGAATATCAAGTGCCTAATCGGCACTCAATTACACAACAGTCGTTTTATTCTTTCCGCTTGACCATTCTACTCGTTGACAAAGCTTATTCTCTATTCTTGACTCCATATTTTTTATTTTCTGACCTAGTTTATTACCCCTTCTTGACCTCCCTATTCTTTGACCTAGTTTATTACAGCTGAAAAATGGGAAATATAAGCGAAGATAACAGGAAAGAGAAATGTAAAAGGTTATTTTTAAAGTTAGTTTGAGGAAAATGGTAGTAGTAAGATAGGTATATCTAAGTCAATAGGAATTCTCAGAGCATAGCTATTTTGGACGAAAAATTGTCCCTTTAGTATAAATGTTTCATACAAAATAGTTCTTCCTCAATAGAAAGGAATTCCTATAGAATATAGAATTCCTATACTACCTCTAATAATTTTTTCAGAGGGGGTACCAAAAATTTTTTTCAGAAGTTATTTTCTAACCATCTCCTACTATCACTCTAAAAAAAACGCAAAAATAAAATTTTTCCACATAGTTTCATCAAGTTCTGGTGATCCAGCTTTCCATGCCCGTCTTCCACCGCTTTCATAATTGGGTTTTTTGCTTTAAGAATATCGATGACAGACGTTCTCTTAATCCCATGCTTCTTTGCCAACTGTCTATTGCTGTACATTCTAGATATCTGGCCGTTGTCTGTTCTTGTACTTTTGGCGTCATCTATGATCTTGAGCTTCTTTTCGAGAGAAATCGGCGTATGTTTTGTTCCTTTCATTTTTGCTATAAAACGTGGAAAAGTTAAATTTATTCTAAATAAAACAAATGAACAAAATCATGTATCAAATGCATCTTTTGCTTGATTTTCAATTTTAAAAAAATTTCAAAAAAATCAACTTTTTTTTACACATTGTAAATTATTAAACTGAACGAGTGATCCTATTTTTTTTAAAGAGAATTGTGAAAATACAACGAAATCAAAATATCAACGAAAAAATGGATTGGGGGAGGGGTCGGTTTATCGATTTTTCAGGGGGTGTCGGTTTATCTAGCGCCGACTGTATATAGTCTGTTACAGCGATTGGGCAAAAAAAGTTGTGTACAGCGTAGCAAAGTGGTAAAGCTCTCACTTTGCATCCCTAAGGGGAGGATTTGGAGGTCGAAATTAGAAATATCATAATTCAAGATTTCATCATACAAACTACAAAAAGTCTTGAATTAGTCTGTTTCAACGATCGGTAGTTTTTGTAGTTTGTGTGATGAAATCTTGAATTATGATATTTCGACCTCCAGGATCGAACCCTCCCCTTTGAAGTACAAAGCGAGAGCTTTACCACTTTGCTACACAACTTTTTTTGCCCGATCGCTGAAACAGACTATATGATGTATGCTAATATTTAGGGATATCAAGATAATGATATATCCATGCTAATACCAATAAACCAACTAAAATTTCTCGATTCTAATTATAGCTACGAATTTAAATTACAAGATCTCGAAATTATTCCATTGAAATATAATCCACCAGGAGAAATTTTTCGCGTTATTCATAAACCGACTAACCGAAAGTTATCTATAAAAAGGGTCATACACAACGATAATGAAAGTTACATTGATGAAATTATAACTTGGAACGAAAAAATAATATTTATGAAAAAGGAAATATCGAATCTCTTATTTTTTAAAGATCATCCTTATGTTATAATACTATATGGATGTTGTATAACCCAAGGAGATTTCCATCTATGCATCGAAGAAATGAATTTACCGGTATGCGAATTTTTAAGGAAGATTCAAATAGCTGGTATGAGTATGGAATTCGGACTCAGTGCTGAGTCTATCTTTGGGCATATATGTGTGATAATATTAACAGTTTTAAAATATATACATTCGTTTGGGTACATCCATGGGAATCTTCGAGCCGAAAACATTTTGATGGATTTTAAAGGAAACGTTAAACTTTCTGGTTTCCAATATGCTCTAAAAATAAATACAAGAGATAAACAAGTCTCGAATGAGGTTTTAAAATTATATCAAGAAGAATATTTTGTACCGCCAGAACGCATTTATAAGAGAGCTTCTATAGATTTTCGAAATGACATTTATGCATTTGGTGCAATGATGCTAGAGTTAATCGTATTACAACGAGTAAGAAATCCAAAAATGATCAATAAAAACTAGATTTTTAGAATTTATTCAATCGTGAATTAAGGGGCTGTGGTAAAGTACTTAAAGAAACATTAATAAATTGCTACTTAAATCACGGAAGAAGTAAAGAATGCCTTAAGAATGCAAAAAGTCAACATAAGAAAATATTAAAAGGTGAAAAATCATGCATTAAAACTACCTATTCAGCGGAATTTTTTGAACTTATTATGAAATCTGTAAGCTTTTTCATCAATCGACGTCCTGATTGCGAAGAACTTCTGAAATATCAATTTATCCAAAACCATATCGAGAGATTTGATCAGGAGAAAAACTGTCTAATATCTATTATTACTTTTTTTGATTGGAACAATTGGCATGAAGAATATCGTGATGATCGAACTGATTATTATGATTCAGATAGAGATTCTCTGGAAGTGAGCGAATAATGCAATTGAGATAGAATTTTTATTATTGTTTTTGTCAATAAAAAAATAAAGATTACACAAAAGATACAGCTTTTATACTTATGAACAAACATTTATTTATTTATTAACAATGTATAGAGCGATCATTTTTGCAGAATCAATGTTTTTAATCGTTCTCGCACTCCCTCTAACGAATTTCGATGCGGTTTTTTTAAATTGCAGCTGAACAATGTTCGAATAAATATTGATAAAAATTTTAGAAATCCGTTGATCCTAACATTGTGAAAGATTGCTTTGAAGTTTTCAAAGTCGATTTTCTTCACCTTATCAAAATATTAGAAATTTAATTTGGTATGAAAATACCGAGCTTTAGTTCCTCTAACACATGCAAAAAACCGTATATAAAAATGATTTAACAGTGGTGAGATATTTGACTTTGAAGTTGATAGTCAAAAAATGAGGCAAAAACAAAATGAAGCACCTGGGAATCGAACCCTTGACCTTCTGGCTGCTAGCCGAACGCGCTAATCACTACATTATCATCACATTTTGACAATGTTTCAAGTCATTTTGACATATGGTGTAGTGATTGGCGCGTTCAATTTACTTGCATTGATGGCTCAATTGGAAACGTAGGTGGCCAACTCTTTTTGTGACCCAGGTTCGAATCCCGCCGTAGTAGAAATTTTTTTGCACGTTGAATTTTTTTTAATCCAGTTATCCTGAAAATCGAGGAGCATACTTTAATTTCGTTGAAATTCCTGCATAATAACGCATTCTGACAAGGAAACTGTCAGTACATATCCATCGAAATTTTTTTCGAGAACTAGCTATTATTGTAGAGCATAGCTACTTTGGCTTCAGAAAAAATAAAATTAAGGCGCCATTCGTTAAGCCTGAGGAGATAGAGCTCATTAAAGTTTACATAGTACAGGTTGTTTTTTGATTGCTCCCACATTTCAAAAATTCGCCAAAAATCGAGTTTAAATCCGTTTCCATCGCCCAATAGCTCAATCGAACGCCCTAATCACCGGATTTTTTTAGAAAACAAAATTTTTGAAAAAAATTTATTTTCGATTTTTTTAGCCTATAAATAGTGTGAAAATCACGGTTTTTTTAAAGACACACTTTCTTGAGTGTTCAAAGGTTGCCTTAAACGCTTCGAGCGTGCCCCAAATTGAATTTGTTTAATGAGATTAACCATGGGAAAGTTTTTAAAAGTCATTTCGAGTCACAATTCGATCCCTAAAAATTCGAAACCATGTTCGAAGCCCAATACCATCGATTTTACGTGTATTTTTTGAATTTTCTAACCTCTCTAAACCACCCAAGATAATTTTTTTCGGCCAAATTTCCTTCTGGCAGATGTATTTCAATTTGGAAAACATTTCTAGCTTAATTTCGAAAAAATCCGAGAAAATTTTTTTCGGTCTCTAATGTCTACTATTACTACTTGTTAAAATGGCTCAAAATTGAAGTTTCTCGGATTTTTTCAAAATCAAGCTAGAAATGTTCTCCAAATTGAAATACATCTGCCAGAAGGAAATTTTGGCCGAAAAAAATTATCTTGGGTGCTTTAGAGAGGTTAGAAAATACAAAAAAATACACGTAAAATCGATCGAATTGGGCTTCGAACATGGTTTTGAATTTTTAGGGATCGAATTTTGACTCGAAAATGATCAATGTATAAAAAAAGGTTGCTTGTTTTAACGCTTGTATGGTGATATTTAGTGGATCTTCAATAGTTAGATTAGTGTTAAAAAGACTATAGCTATCAGGTGAAGGAAGATTATAATTCTTTGAGATAATAGTGCCACTGTATTGAGAAGCAGGGTTGTCGGCAATTTTTCTTGTATAATCTGTATAATTTTTAAAATTTATAAAAGGTTAATAAATGCAAAATATAAAGGGGTGATAAAAGGTTATCGTCTAGAACATTTGGGAATCTATACAAATGGAGATAACTCTAGGAAGTCCAGGTTCATTGGAGCGCCTAGGGTATCCCCATGAAGAAATGCTCTTACTTTTATTTCCAATCTCTATTGAGCTAATGCTTAAATTTCCTCCTGGTGGTATTAAAAAATTCAATGGGTTAGCATAAATGTCCAAATTCCATTCCCAACTCGGTTCCGAAGATCTAAAAATAATATTTAATGTTTAAAAAATTTAGTTTAAAACATACTGATCTATTACTGTGACATAATTACTTGTGTTCCAACAATAATCTGGTTGTTTTTCAACACTACCAGTGCATTGGTAACTATTGAAATTTCTGGTTATATATAATGAATTATTTCCTCCTCCCTTAATTAAAGATTTTATTAAAGGGGGAGTCAATATGTAGCAGCACTCAGAAGACCATTTCTAGCAGAGTTTTTATTATAACTTTTGATAGATAAATCCGTTTGACTCGATTTTGGTGTCATTTTGAAGCTCAGACTCTGGAGACTGGGTATTTTACGGCACGGCAGACCGCCACGGCAAGAGCGGGGTATTTTACGGCATGAGATTCAAAGAAACGGGAGAAAAAATCTTTTGCTGTGGGATGATAGTAGGGAGTGACCCATACACAACGCCACCCCTACGGCATGGATCGGCTCAATAGTCAAGGAGATATGATGCTTAGAAGTTGAACTCCGCCTGGTGGTCCATACCTGAGATTGGGTATTTTACGGCACGGCA
>OZJO01013309.1:0-25342 GCA_900406225.1 Acrobeloides nanus | reverse complement strand
AAATTTTTTCAGAATTTTTCGATGCGCGCAATCGATTTTTCGCATAAAATTACCCCTAAAAGGTCACTTGTTAAAAAAATTCAAAAAAATTTTCTACTCGACCCTACTTTACACCGCCCCCCTTTAAGGTAGAGATTTGATTTTAACATAATCTTATAGCTTAGCCATGCCTCAACAACGTAAAAAACCGTATCAAAAAACTTTTAATAGTGATGAGAAATAGAATTGTCAAAATTGAGAAAAAACTGATAAAGAATTTAAGGTTTTGGACGAAATGGCCTCAGTGGCGCAATAGGTTGCGTGTTTGGCTGTTACCCGAAAGATCGTAAGTTCGATACTCAGCTTCGTTGTTTGGTTTTTGCCCAAAAAATTGGTCTCAATTCAAAATTGAGACCAATTTTTTGGGCAAAAACCAAGTGACGAAGCTGGGTATCGAACTCGCGCCAAATTTTTTTCTCATTCTAATTTTTTCAGAAAAATCGAATTTTTACTAAAATATCAAATTTTTGTTCAAAAATCTAATTTTTGCTCAAAAATCTAATTTTTTCCTCAAAAATCGAATTTACTAAAAAATCAAATTTTTTCTCAAAAATTAAATTTTTGTTCAAAAATCTAATTTTTTCGGAAAAATCGAATTTTTACTAAAATATCAAATTTTTGTTCAAAAATCTAATTTTTTCGGAAAAATCGAATTTTTACTAAAAAATCGAATTTTTTCTCAAAAATCGAACGTTTTTAATATTTTTTAAAAATAATTGAGTAATTTTTGTAATATTTTTGCAATTTTTGTAAGTCGAAAAGTTTTGTATAACTTTCTATGTACAATAATGGCGGGTGTGTAATTTGAGTAACAATAAATAAACAATAGGTGTGAAATTTGGAAAATTAAGTGGAGTCTCCATTTCAAGAGAGTATTCACGTCTCGTACTTTAGCTCGATTGTAGAAACTTTGAGTAAATATGGATGTTTGGAAAATTGTTGATTTTCTGAAATAAAAAATTTTAGAAATTTTTTCCCTGTTTGTAGGGGGTTGGTTCATAAACACCTGAACACTCCCCTCCCCCCAATTTGGGTGTTCAAAAATTGCTTCAGATTCGAGTTCCCTATTTTGAAAAACTTCTGAGTACAAAAATCAGTAGATATGGAAATTTTGTTGTTGAATATTCGAGTTTTTTAACCCTTGGTCCCTTATTCAAGGAAGGCCTGTGTATTGAAGCGAAAAGTCTTAAAAATGCGATTTTTCGACTTTTCGCTTCAATACACAGACCTTCCTTGAATCAGGAAAGTGTTTTTTCCTTTTTTTACCCCTTGTCCCACGATGACACATGAACACAGACCATAGAATGAACATTTAATATTTTTTAATTTTTAATTTCAAAAATTTTAATATCAAGTTTTCTATTAATTTAAAAATTAATCAAAAGTAGCAAAATTTGTTTTTTTAACGATTGTCGGCCTTTTTTGAGGTCAGCTGTTGTGTGGTCATCGCTTGACATCGGCCTTATTTGTAAGCCATAAATAAATGCGGTTGAAATTAAATCGATCGTGTCATAATTCCCCCACCAATTTTGGAGGCTTAGCCCTATTTTTTATATAAATAAATGATTCACTTTTGATTCATTTTCTTTTTTTTAAAATTTTTTATTTAAACTCAACAATTAAAACCAAATTTCTTGAGCTTAAAAATTTTTGTACTTTATTTAAAGGACCAGTCCAGTCGGAAAAAAGTTGCCCATTTTTGATGATATTCGGAAAGTTTATGAAAAATGGAGCATTTTTTGTTTTTACGGTCAATTCTGAATCGTTGTAATTTTTGCAATAATTGCGTGTGAAGTTGGCGAAATTTTGTGTATTACAACGAAAACATGAACGTAGTGAAAATTCGTCCCTGAATCAATAAATTCTGTATATTGAGAAGAAAATAGTTCAAAATTCTTGAACATTTAGAAAAAATATAGCATAAAATTTATTACTCGACGAGACGAATAAAATGACATAAAAATTATCGAATTTGAAAATTGTTTTGGGTTATTGGAACGAAAATCCTGATTCATGTTTTCGTTTTAATTTAATTCAGCTGTCATCAAGTCTGCCGCCTCTTCAGCTTGTTCAAAGTTCAGTTCTTCAGCTTCGAGGTTCACCATTTCCACTGTTTCTTCATCATGAACTAGGGATGGGTCTTCTTCTAAAAAAACAAATTCGTCAAAAATTGAAAAATAAGCGAATTTTTCAATTTTTGACGAATTTGTCTTTTTAGAAGAAGACCCAGCCCTAGTTCATGATGAAGAAACAGTGGAAGTGATGAACCTCGAAACTGAAGAACTGAACTTTGAACAAGCTGAAGAGGCGGCAGACTTGATGACAGCTGAATTAAATTGAAACGAAAACATGAATCAGGTTTTTCGTTTCAATAACCCAAATCAATTTTCAAATTAGATAATTTTGGTGTCATTTTATTCGTCTCGTCGAGTTATAAAATTTATGCTATATTTATTTTTTTTCTAAATATTTAAGGATTTTGAGTTATTTTCTTCTCAATATACAGAATTTATTGATTCAGGGAAAAACTATCAAGTACATGTTTTCGTTGAAATACACAAAATTTCAAAAATCCCCAACTTCACACGCAATTTTCTCAAAAACTACAACGATTCAGAACATGCCGTAAAAACAAAAAATGCTCCATTTTTCATGAACTTTTTGAATATGCACAAAATGACAACTTTTTTCCGATTAGACTGGTCCTTCAAGTCTTGAATTTTCTAATTTTACCATTTTGGAAAAATCTTGGATTATCTAGATGTCCATAACTTTTTTGAAAAATTGAAATTTTTCATCCAACTTTTTAGGTTGTGCTATTTTTAGACCTTTCTTACACTTATCAACTTCATTTTGCTCGAGACCACCCAAAATGGTGTAAATTCAATTTTATCTATTTTACTCAAAAATTCTCATTTCACACAAAAACTCAATTTTCTCTCCAAAAATTTTACTATTTTTATGGCCTACTTTTCTAAACCTTTGGTAGGTCCTTAAAATAATTACCACCCATAAATTTAAAGCCCTGGGGGAATGGGCAACTTCCTAAAAAGTTTCTGACCCCATTTATTGTTTTCCGGACGGCGACAACCAGAAACTATAAATTGTCCCAGAGGACCGGAATGAATATATTCATATAAGGAATGAAAAAGGCTCTGAAAGTAACTTAGGCGTTTGGGAAAGGGCCAACAACTTGACAAATGGTTATTCTCGAGTTTTACTACTTGTTATCCTATTTTTAGATAGCGTTGAGTTTTTTTTTGTTTAAAAAAGAAACACTAAATTTTGGTTTAGTAGCGAAATTCGTTAAAAATTGAAAAAATCGTTAAAAATTGAAAAATTCGACAAAAATCGAAAAAATCGTCAAAATTTAAAAAATTCGACAAAAATTGAAAAATTCGACAAAAATCGAAAAATTTGTCAAAATTTGAAAATTAGCCCTTTCATACTTCGTAAAATTCTTTAAAGATCATAAATTATTATAATTTGCATGTGTAAAGAATCAAGTCGGGCCAATAAAAATGGAGATTTTCTTGTGAGTTTTATTGTTATGTCATGCAAACAAATTGTGGAAACGATTGCGCTGGATAACACCTACCGGTGTGTCAATTTTCTTCCTACATGTTTACAGATACTTGAGCTCAAAAAGTTCCCCCTATGAAGGATGATTTGTATTATCGCTTTTTTGACATTGTTTATATACCCAATAGTATTAGGTTGTTTCATAAGTATAACGTTTTTCACAGAAGGATTTAAAAAAAGCGCCGGTTACATGGCAAAGTGCGAAGTGGCGCTGACTGCACGCATAAGGTCGAGGGTTCAATCCCAAAATCGAACAATTCCTTCAAATTCGAATTCTGCATGTCGAAAAACCCTCGGATGCAATTTCTAAAATTTCATTAGAGTAGCTAAAATTGCTCAGTGATAGTGGTCTCGGCTTCGATCCCAATGGCAGCCGGATCAAATCCCACTCCCGGCGATTAGATTTTGCCGCAAAATAGCAGTTAACTTCAAAATTCTCTAATTCGAAAAATCTATATCCTATTTTCATGATTTTTTGTAGGTAAGTAAAATCGGCTATACTCTTTCAGAATCCGAACAAAAAGCTGAAATTTTGTATTCGGAGGTTTTTTCGGCATGGAGAACTCGAATCTGAAAGAATTTTTCGATTTTGACCACTTGAAGGTACCTCCTACAGGGGTAGTACTGAAAAAAATTTCATCAAAAAAGAGTGAAAAATGCCGATTTTAGATGTATTTGTTTGGGGGCCGCAGATACTTATGAAACAACCTAATATATCTTTGAGATGCAGAGACAATTTTTTAAGAGAACAACGAATAATTAGATAATTTTATTAAGTGCTATAGGCTCGAGGGAGAAAAAATTGAATTTCTTACACTCCTACACCAGCCATTTTTTAGACAAATGTGAAAATTTCGGATTTTCGAAAAAAACCCAAAAAATATGGGTTAAAGCCATGTAAAAAAACATGCGAAAATTTACTGCCATTACATTCCAACTTCTATTATTCGACTTTATTTGTATCACAGTGGCCTTTTCTATATTTTCTTTCGGGATAAATCATACTAGTTTGAAGCCGAAGATTTCTTCAAAAAATGTTTCTATATGTGAGGTAATATATTTTTTTATTTTTGAAAAAAAATCAAAAATTTTTTTAGCTCCCACTGGCAGTTGGAGACTGTACTCGAAGTTTTCCGAGATTTTATTTCAATAAAGCTACGAACAAATGTTACAAATTTTCTTATAGGTAAATTTAAAAAGTTGTTCAAAAATGAGGTAAATGTCATTCCCTCTACAAGTGTATACTCTCTTCGGAAAAAATTTTTTGCCAAAATTCAAAAATTACGATTTTTGATCAAAAATTTCAATTTTTCCAAAAATTCAAAAATCACAATTTTCAAAAATTTCGATAGTCTAAAAATTCAAAAATTCGATTTTGGCTAAAAATTCAAAAATTTCAATTTTCCAAAATTTCTATTTATGATCAAAAATTTATATTTTTGGCCAAAAATTAAAATTTTACCCCCTAATTTTTTGCCAAAAAGAACGTCGGTGAATAGTCGTTCCCAGCATTAAAAGATGAAAATTTAGTGGTTGTGAAGGAAATGGAAACCGCTTTATCTCCAAAAAACAATGTCGCCAAAGATGTCTGCCAAAACCAAAGAAAAAGGCTAGATTGGCACCTGAAGTGACATGTAAATTTTTATAAATTTGATAGAAAAAATTGAAAATTATAATTTTTAGTAGCCCCAAAAATTGTTGACTTATGTGAAACGTGTGCTGCTAAAAATGCGGAATGCATCAAAGGGCAATGTGTTTGCAGGAAAGGATATGAAATGAAGAGGAACAAATGTGTCGGTAATTTTTTTCGACAAAAATTATTTTTTACAATTTTTACTCAATTTTTTGAAAAAATTTAAAAAAAAATCTCATTTAAGACATAAATGAATGTGAATGGGAAAATTGCGAACCGAATGCCTTGTGTGTAAATACTGAAGGTTCTTTCCATTGCGAGTGCAAAATCGGCTATGCTGGAAGTGGCAGAAATTGTACCATGGATCATGGTAAAAAATATTTTTTTAAATATTTTAAAATACAGGGTGGACAAAAAAAATGAGATTTTGCGATTTTTTTAATCAAAATATTCGGGTGGGGGGAGCTTTTGTACCCTCACATATACGCAACGGCACTTACGTATCCGACATTTGAGTACCCAATTTTTGCACCGGACATTTGCGCCCCAACATTTGCACACCCGACTTGTACGTTCTTTTCCGTTTTTAAGATTTTCGATCTTTTTTGAAAGATACTTACATGTCGGGTGCGCAAATGTCGGAGCGCAATTATAGAGCGCAAATATCGGAGCTCAAATGTGAATGTGCAAATTTTAGGTGCGCATATGTAAGGGCGCAAAAGTCCTCCCCCCCCCCCACCCAAATAATCCTGTAGGGGGTTTTCTATGCGAGAAATCGATTGCGTTTTGAAAACGCTTCCCCTTACCCTGAATTACCCTATTTTTGTACAATTTTTCAAATGTTCGCATAAAAGCTAAAATTCATGATAAAGGAAGCGTTTCCAAGGTTCGACAATGAGCGCAATCGATTCTCAAAAAAACCCTATATAGTATTTTGGTAAAAATTAAAAATTTTGAAAAAATCGCCCAAAAATCTCATTTGTTGAGCCACCCTGTCAATTTAGCTGTTTGTGGCCAAAATTTCGACAAGCGCTACGAAACTTTGTGCTATAAAAATACGAGTTGGGAAATTCGATATTTTTATGACCAACACAATCGTCAATGCAGAAGGTTTTGGTATGGTGGTTGTCAATTTTCTAGAAGCCAAAATTTTTTCGCCGATGCCCAGGTAAGCTCAACTATTAAAGGTCAATGCCGAGTACCTACCCCTGAATCAAGGAAACGTGGTGGGTGTATTAAAACAAAAATAGACTAAAATTCGATTTTTCTCCATAAAACCGGCTGTTTAGGGGTTTTTCTAGATAGGGAATCGAATGCATGCATTCTCGAAGTGTTAAAACGCTTTCTTGACCCTGTTTCAGGGAAAGTAGTGGGCGTAGTCCATTTTCACTTCAATATACTTACCACCTTCCCTGAATCAGGGTCAACAAAGCATTTTCACGCTTCTGGAATGCGCGCACTTCGATTCCGGTCCATGTACTTACACGCTTAATGTAATAGGATTAAAAAATTGTTTAGACTTGTCTATCAATTTGCAACGGGTACCATTGGGATATATATTTTTCGAACGTTGATTCTCCTAAACAGATCTCATATGTTATAGCTACTTCAACTCCTAGTTCTTCTATTCCAGGTAAAAAAATTTTCAATTTTTTAAAATTTTCAAAAAATCGTTTTTTCAACACAAAAAAATTTAGTCAATAAATGCTTTTTGACACAAACTAAACCCCCAGGTATTATAAATATAGTAAAAAGAGTTATTATGTGTTTGCTTTTGAAATTAAGTTAAATAGTTAGTATTAATATGATGTAAATGTGGTATGTGAATGTGGTGAAAAATTCCAAGTTTTTAGTCCAAAAAAATCGGGCAAAGGATACCCGTCCAATCCATACTTGAATAGGGGGTCGTAATTACGACCTCCCTGCGCCACGAGGGCCCCGAAAAATAGGGGGGGGGGGGCGCCGAAAGGCAAAAATTTCCTTTAAACCCCCGCGCGAGGAGGTTTACGACCTCCCCCCCTATTCAACTATGCCTATATCACCCTCCAAATCATGTTATCCTGATCAGAAAGTGTCTCTCCTCTTATTCGATGTATGATGGTGCATCTCTCTCAAAATTCATCATTTTCCGATATTTTGATTTTTTACCAGTGGCGTAGACATCCTGTCTGAAACGGTGGCTTTTTATGCGATTTGGGATCGGTGGGGTGGTATCCAAAATTTAGTCAAAAACAGGGCCAAATTTGATATTTTTGAATTTTATCAAGTTTATAAGGGGGTATCCTTGTAATTTTTTCGTGGTTTTGGTTCGATTGAGAGGGGTGATCGCCCCTTGCCCCTCCCTTAGCTACACCAATGTTTCATAAAAATCCCTACCATTTCGCAAGATTTTGATGTCATAAAATAAAACTCTTTTAATAATTTAAACAGCACTGTATACTTTCACCCACAAAATCGTCATTCTTTGTCACAAAAACTCTAAACTATAAATCAAATAAACCTTGTGACCAATCGCAGCTCGATCACACGATAAACACTCGCTCCTTGTTATGTTTGCTCCGCAACCAAGCATTTGAAATGAATAGGAAAATAACATGATTTTATGTAGAGTAAGAAATTGTTATTTTTTCCAAAACGATTTTTGATCAGATTAATGTTGTTTGTGAGAAAAAGTTAAAAACAATTAACTTTCATACGATAATAATACTCAAATAAAAGTAGAGTGTTGTGCTGGTCAAATAACATATTTGACGTCAAATATTTTTTACAATATTAAAAATAAATCCAATTGGGTTGAGCGATAGCTCATTGGATTCTTGAAATCACGACGAACAACTTTGTAGTTTATTACTTTTATGAAACCCTTTTTGTTGAAGAAAATCGATAAAAACAGAAATAAGTTTGAATTTTGTAATGTTTAATAAATCGTTTCAATAAACAACTTTGATTGAATCAGGGAAATTCTACTATAAATCAAGGCTTAATTAATAAAACAATAAATTTTATCAGGTTTTTCTTCAACTTACAAAGGTTATCATAAAAAGTGATGTTCTACAAAGTTGTTCGTCGTGATTTCAGGAATCCAATGAGCTATAGCGCGACCCAATTGAATTTATTTTTTATTACAAAAAGTATTTGACGTCAAATGCACAACTATGCATAAAAGTGTTATAGATTATTTTTAACTTTCTTTCAAAAAATATTTTTGGAATAAAATCATAAGCTAGATAATCTTTCCATTTGCTATAAAAACATCGCTATTTTGAAAATGAAGAATGAAGTTACGTAATCAACTTCATCCAAAATTAGATGATTAAAAACCAAGATATTATATCATTTTTATGAAATCATGGTTCTAACAAGGAGTCATCATGTGTCAAAATTTTAAATAATTTCAACGTCAATAGATGCAGAAAAAATAGATAACAGACACGTATTTCTTCGTTTTCAAACAAAAATTTAAGAAAGCTGTATTGACTGGGGGTTTGTTAGTGTGCTAAGAGGAACACTTCAATTCCAAGGAGGAACCTTAGTTTGTGATCCGCAACGCTGGAGGATCACAACGAACCCTACATGGAATAGAGGCAGAGCCGAATTCGCTCGGTCTCCAGGCTATTTATGAATAACTCAATTTTTAATATTTATATAAAACAAACAAAATAAAGCTTATGCAATACAATTGAAATAATAATATAACTCAGGGTACTAGAATGACTTAAGGAACCCACTCAACGTTGATTGAAATTTTTCTAATTACTAGTGATGAGTTGAAATCGTAATTACAATGTTCAGATTTCACGAAATCGGCATCGTAATTTTGAAATCGAATTCCATAGGAAATTACCATTTTTAAGCTGAAAATGAATCACTACTAATCCTACTACATTAAACCTGTAATGTTTATGCGGTTATTAACTAAATACTAATCCTACCACATTAAACCTGTAATGTTTATGCGGTTCCCGATTATCGAATTTTTGAGCGGAGGGGACCCGCTTATATATACAACGGCTAATTTTTTGTACTCGGGGGTTTTGGCTATGGGGAAGACGAAGGCGATATTAATCTTTTAACATTTGTAAAAATTAAAAAATTAGGGGTATTTTTTTAAACAAAACATTAGATAATCGGGCCCCCTCAAAAATTCGATAAACGGGCCCCCCCCATAAGGTGGCCCGATTATCGAGCGTTTACTATATTTAAAAATGCGTTTTTATTCGTTGTATAAGATTATCCTAATAGAGGGCGGGTTACCTTACCTAAATCATTAGTATCTAATTCAGGGATGCCAAGATCTTAAAGGGGTGTACTTTATAGCCAGATCTCGAAAAAAATTTATTTCCACAAACCCTATTCGGGGTAAAATCATGCGAAAAATCGATTGCACGCATTCCCGAAGCGTGAAAATGCTTCGTTGATCCTGATTCAGGGAAATAGATGTGTGTATTGAAGCGAAAACCGAAAATTTTTGGAATTTCTTCCTTAGAATCATATTTCTGGTGGTAATTTCATGTGGGGAATCGATTGCGCGGATTCCCAAATCTTGAAAATGCTTCCTTGATCCTGATTCAGGGGAATTAGTACGTATTGAATTTTCGCTTCAATACACTTTTATTTCCCTGAATCAGAGTCAAGAAAGCATTTTCAAGATTTTGCGCGCAATCGATTCCCCGCGTGAAATTATCCCCAGAAATATGATTTTAAGGGAGAAATGCCAAAATTTTTCGATTTTCGCTTCAATACACACATCTATTTCTCCTGAATCAGGGTCAAGGAAGCATTTTCACGCTTCGGGAATGCGCGCAATCAATTTTTCGCATGATTTTACCCTCAATAGGGTCTTTTTTGTGGAAATAAATTTTTTTCGAGATCTATAAAGTACACCCCCTTTAATAAGAATTATTGGAATAGCAATCTCGATGAAGATTTTTTTATAATTTTTGATGTAACAATTATGCAAAATCAATTTTATAACAGATCAAGTCTTTATGAACATAAATTTTAAGCAGAGAAAAATTACAATATTTTTAAACTAAAAAATGTATATGAAAAATAAGGATAATTTGTCAAATCTTCTATATTCACGAAGATTTGACAAAAATCTAATACTATTAGATTATAATTTTCTTGGCATAGGGATTATAAATATGTGATGTGTTGAAAAATCTATAAATGCATATTTTTTAACATGTAAAATTCGTAATTCTTGGCATCCATACATAGTTCTCAAAAAATTATTTTAAAACCCAGCAAACTTTCAGTGAATTATAATAAAAAATAACAAAATAATAGGCAGTCTCACAAGCATGATTATGGATGATGTTCAGACTTCTTGTTCAATGTATTCATATTCAACATTTCCATACCCGCCAATATCATCGTATTGCTCATGTTGAGCCACGATACGCGAGGTTTCTGCCGCAATTTCTTCTTCCGTCATTTCTAAATTGATAAAATAATCGAGGCTAGAGAAAGAACACTTACCATAACTACCATCACGAAGCAGTTGAGTATCATCCACCACCACTTCTTCCATTTCAAATTCTGGTTCTTGTTCTTTCGGTGCAAACTTTATCTTCTTCTTTGGTGGTCCCATCTAAAAATTAGATCAAGGATAAAGATGGAAAAGAATTACCGATTGATCCAAGTTGGTATCACGAGCACGACCTGAGTATTCAGGCATGACGTCTGGATGTTTTGCTTTAAGATGGTGCACAGCACGATTGATTGTAAACGGCGATGGCAAAGTATACGTTGTACCGCAAATAAGACATTCGACCAAGCTTGGATTAATAACTTCCATACAACCATCACTGATGCGCTCTAGACGAGTCTAAAATATTGAACTTATAAAACATTTCAACTAAAAATGGTATATACACTGCCGTACAAAAAGATACGGCCACTCCATTTTTTAGAGTTTTATTTGACATCATAATTGTCATTTGACCAGCACAACTCTACAATTTTTTGCAAGTTCCGAGCACTAGAGAACAAAAAGTCGGTCGGAAGCTTATACTAAAACGTTAGGCCGATGCCTAAAATGATATTTTAGCAGAAAAAATTGAAGTTCCATGAAAAAAAATAATATTTGCTCGGAAATCTTAAAAACGTCACTTTTCAGGTGGACATAAATATACAGATACCCTCCCAGAATTTTATACAAGTTCGATTTTGTGGCAGAATATGGTTTTTGAATGTCCTGAGTACGATAAAAAATAAAAGTTAAAGTCCTCAAATACATTTAAGGCCGCTTTTAAAAATTGAAAGACTTATACCTCTACCAAAATGCCACCGATTTTATGATCGGCCACGGAAACGACTGCTACGGAGCCCAGAACTCAAAAAATTGGGTGGCCATATCTTTTTATCAGGCAGTATAACAGAGAAAATATGAAACTATTTTATGTGCATGAAAAGTAATGTAACCTTGTGTTAGAAAATTTTTTATAACATAAAAAATTTGACACATGTAAATATACCTTGCACAACTCGAACTGCAAGCTTTCCAAATGTTCTGGATGATTCTTTCGAAAATGACGAATCGATCCAGCGCTAATAACTGCTGCAAGAATATCTTTTCCGCACAATTTACACTTCCAATGGCACTCAGTAATCGGATGCACAAATTTGCTATTTATAGGTGCTGCTTGACGTAATGCTGGCATAATAAACTGACGCTTCGGCTTGCTTCTTCTACCTATAAATGACAATGTTATTTTAGAATATGGAAGGAAAATCTTACCAAATTTCATGCGACTATTAGAATATGCAGCAGGACCAACAGATGGATCTTCTTCCGGTTCCTCGTTTTCATTTTCAATCGGCATCTCACCCGCTTGAATTCTTGCCATGTTTCTTTCGATTGCTAAAATTTCAAGTAAAAATATTATTATGAAAACTCACCTCGGTCGAGATTCTGTTCCGTTTTATGTGTAGTGCCAAATCGACCACAACGAATGGTACGCTCATCCGTTAAAGTAACTTCGAATTCTTCGCCAAATTTTTCCTTGAGACGAGCATTCATTATGATTTCCTAAAAAATTAATAAAATTCAAATAAAGTTCTTTTTATTAAAAAAATTAGAAAATATTTCTTGCATGGAAAAAAGCAAGGCATGAAAACTGAAAATGGCACTTATATAGAATGCCCCACCCCGCGGGATAAAAAATTGAAAACCCCAAAAAGGGCGAACACGAAGTGCCCCAATAGAGGGTCACAAAAATTTTTTCGGGACTTGCGCCAATCGATTTCTCGTGCCCGAAAACCCCCAAGTACCAAAAATCAGCCAATTTTTCGAGAAGCGTACTAGGCGTGCATCCCTCTTTTAAGCTTTATTTATAGAGCGCAATAACTTTCCGATCAACCCAATAGAATGCCCCTTCTCCCCCCGTGGGTCCACGGAAGGCATTCTATATAAGTGCTCTGAAATTTTAAAAAATTGGAATTTTAAATTTAAAAGTATTAAAAATAATCTTAGGAATTTTTAAACTTCTCATTCATAATTTCATAAGAAAAAAACACTCACCAACAAGCACAAATTGCATTTAGGCAGTTCAATTTCTTCAGGATGAACTTCATGAAAATGCATACCAATAGAATGTGTATCCATAAACATGCCACACCAAATACATTGCAAATTATCTGTTGCATCCAAACTTGTATCGATGACTGCAAAATCTTGAGACGATAATGGCTTTCCCATACCCGGTACAACTTCCTAAATATAGATATTAAAATGATCTAATAAAAACAAACTTACTTTATTAAACCAAGTACCGGAACACTTATGTGCTGTTGGGTGCCATGCATTAAAGTGGCGAACCAAATGTGCAATTTCGAATTTCTTATTCAACGAAACAACTGCTTGACAAATTCCGCATCGTGCGTGTTGTTTATCCACCAATGAAACTGGAACCTAAAAAATTTTTGTATTCTATTTTTTCGGTTGTTAAAAATAAATGAACAGATTTTTAGAGCAAAAAATGAAGCTCTTATAGTCGATAAAAATACCTTTCTACCCATTTTCTCAACCATTTTTCGCTTCAATGCCACATCAAGCTGAGCTAGAGTCATTTCTTGTGGGTTAACTCGAATTTGACTAACACGACGAAGTGTTCGAACTGAACGAGTCACACGAGGAACTGCATCATAATAAACACCACTATAACCTTCACCAGGGCGCTTATCGCCATATTTTTCACGAAGCCATTCCTAAAAATGGCTCAATAATTACTACAGGGTGGCGCAAAAAAAAAACTACACTTTTTCTATATTCGACTTTATATAGCTTTTTGATGCATCCCTGCGTGGTCGTATTGGCGGGAAAATCAGAATTAGTACTAATTCTGATTTTCAGAAGCAGGGATGCATCAAAAAGCTATATAAAGTCGAATATAGAAAAAGTGTAGTTTTTTTTTGCGCCACCCTGTATTAAACAACCATATAGGATCCCCGGAACGGGAGTGGTACTGGGTTGAAATTGGCAAAAATCAAGATTTCCGTTCTCTATTCCGTGCAACCCTAACACAAACCTCATATGGAATCTCTTCCAAGTCCACAACACCATCACCCAAAACATCTGGATGTTGAGTTGGCAAATGTTCGCTCATCAACAATTCATATGGTACAACCTCACCACAAATACCACAGCAAATATTCGTGTTGTCCAAAAAATTAAATTCAATTGTGCGTGGATCACGATTTCGATTTGTAGCGGTGGCAGCGGCAACAGCCGATCTATCCAAAAGAATGCCATTTTCATCAACATAATAAATTTCATCTAAAAATTAAAATACATCAAGAAAAAAAGTAAAAAATACCTTCATCAAACAATTGTGATTGAGCTCCCGGAGCACCACCATAAGATGCAACTGGCTAAAAGAGAATTTAGGTGATTTCATAATCGCAATTTATAAAAAAAAGTGGTACTATACCGCTTTAACGAAAACACTCAACGATGGTTGAAATTTTTCCCTAAAATTTTAAGAAAAATGATTCTTATATGGATAATTTTATGCGAGAAATCCAAAAAACGCATTTCAAGTAGACAAATGTTTCATTTATTATTAGTGGATTTACCTACAAACCATTTTGGGCATAATGATTTTTCCTATGCTTCACTAAAATCATGATGTTGACTATGGCTCATCAGTTAATTCAAAACTATCATTGAGTTACAGGACAAAAACAGCGCAAACATAATTTGTTGGGAGTGAAAAATGCTTGTTTTAAACTGAAAATGCTCAAAACACGTTTTTGTCGACTTGAAAATACGTCTTATGATTTCTCACATAAAATTATCCATATAGCAATCATTTTCCGAAAATTTTGAAAATTTCAACCATAGTTAAGTGGGTCCGTTACAATGGTATAGTAGCAAAAATGTTTTTGAAAAATATTTTTTAAGTTAAAAATTATAAAAATTGATCATTTTCCAAAAACTATTCCCCCGCGACCCATATATAAAAAATTATTCAACTTACTTGACCCCATTCATCGGTTACAACAATATCCTCCGTTGGTCCTTCTTCACGCTCCAATTGCGGCGGTTCTTCAGGTCCCGCTCCTTCAACATGTTCATTGCCTTCAATTTGTTCATGTTCAACAGGTTCTTGCTTTGTTGGTGCTGGCCGAGTTCTCTTCGGTGGCATTTTACTGTTTTATCTCAATTTAACTTTAGATATTTACTAAAATTTTCAAATTGATTTCACTATAAACACGAAGTATACAATGAATTCAAAAAAAGTTAATCGCTGCAATGTCAAGAAAATACATCAAAGAAACTAGAACGAAAGAATGGATTCGTTGCGAAAACGACGCTCAATGCGCGGGCTGGCAGGCCAGCAGTCGATGTTANAAATACATCAAAGAAACTAGAACGAAAGAATGGATTCGTTGCGAAAACGACGCTCAATGCGCGGGCTGGCAGGCCAGCAGTCGATGTTAGCAGGGTCTTGCTCGCTAAGTTATTGATTGACATAGTTGTTTGGCGTCTACTATAACATGAATCTCTATTATGTATGGACCAAAAGATATGATTGCTTCCCACTATTTCTCTCTCTCGTTTGTCTCTAAACTCTCACCTTGCTTAGGCAAAAATCTTACATTCTAACCTAGTAGTCTTTCAATTAATACAAAATACAGACTACAACCCATTTGCAAAAAAAGTAAAAATTATCAAAGCAAAAAAAAACTTGTAAATCTTTTTTTTTACAACTTCAAAAAAAGTTTTTGTTCACTACGTCCAAAAAATTTCACCGGTCCAGACGGAACTTTTTTATTCGAGCCGGTGAGAAATTATCTCAGGAGCACCTGAGGCGCTCCCGTATGCACAACGAACTTAAAATTGCAAGAAAAAAATTTCATATTTCCACTAAGAATAACAAAATTTTCATTTTTTAAAACAAATATCGTAAGGGTCTCCACGGATTCCATACGAATAGTCGTAACAGCTGTTACGAGGAATCGAGAGAAAAATAAATTTTCACATATTTTCAACGGTACTAGAGCTTTTGGAAACGCAAAACAAGCTTTTGGCAACGCCAAAAGTTTAAAAAAAGTAACGTTGCCAAAAGCTCGGAGTACCAAAAAAGTCGCGTTGCCAAAAGCTCTAGTACCTTTTCAACAAAATCGAAGGGATATGGCTAGGGTTGCATGATGGAAATTTAAAATATTTCCAAATTTCTGGAAATATTCTCGGAAATTGGAAATACAGTTGACTCTCACTTTTAAGCCCCCTTCCCTTGAAAAATTGTCTCTTTTTTCATCTTTTTTCGCGAACATTTTTTATCTACAACAAAAATTTTTTTTTGAAGTTGTTCAAAATGACTATTGGTAATTTTATGCGAGAAATCGATTGCGCGCACTTTGAAGTGTAAATTTTTTTTGTCTTGTTTTCAGTGAAATATTTCCTGAAATTTATGGGGGAAATTTGATATTCCAATTTTTTTAGATGTAAAATGAATATAACTCGACTTAGTTCATTATCTATAAAGCGCCCATTTGCTCAACAAGCATGCGCCCATACACATGCTGAACATCATGACTCACAGCCTAAAACCATAAAAATTGGAACAAAGTAAGTATTATTATATCCTTTAAAGGAGAAATGTGCGTGTATGTCTGTCCGGGTAAAAGGGAAAGGATGGGGGAAAAAAGAAACATGTGGCACTATTTGAGCGCCGAAGGTGCGTCGGCCTAGAAACTCACATGTGTTTCAGTGTTCAGAAATTATGACCCCAACCCGGAAACTTCGTAAATCCACATATATAGGGGTTTTTTAATGCGAAAATGCGATTACAATCATTTTCGAGGCGAGAAAACCTTGTTCTGACCCTTTTTTTAGACTGGAGTGGGTGTTTTGAGGGTGTATTGAAGAGAACATTAAAAAATTTCTGATTTTCATCGGAAATTTTGCCTTATAGGGGTTTTTTAAGCGTTCTTGGCTCATTCATGAAAAATGGAGCATTTTTTGTTTTTACAGTAAATTCTGAATCTTTATCGTTGTCGAGATAATCGCGTTTGAAGTTGGTGATTTTTTGAAATTTGAATTCCCGCCAAAATTTGAAATCAGGGTTTTGGCGGGAATTCAAATTTCAAAAAATCACCAACTTCAAATACGATTATCTCGACAACGATAACGATTCAGAATTTACTGTAAAAACAAAAAATGCTCCTTTTTTCATGAATTTTTCGAATATTTATCTGATTTGAAATTATCCTGAGAGTGTTTGGTTAAAAATACACAGAAATAGTCTGATACATTTTTAAAAAGCTTCACAGTTTTACCATTAAAAGCTTTTCACTTAATTCTTTTTTTATTTTGTCGGCAAGACGATGAGGAACAAAGTTACGCTCGACTTTTTTGAAAAAATTTTTTTAATAACCATATAGAGCGGTTTTTTTGCTTACCGTGGCACTAAAACCAACATAAAAAATTTTTCAAAATTTTTTTCAAAAAAAGTCGAGCGTAACTTTGTTCCTTATCATCTTGCCGACAAAATAAAAAAAAGAATTGAGTGAAAAGCGTTTAATGGTAAAACTGTGATGTTTTTTTAAAAAAGGGGTCACAGTTTCTGGACAGTGAAACACATGTGGAACTGCTTTTTAATTAATAACAATTTTTTATAGTGAATATCCTGCCGAGACTATGGAAAAGATCAAGTTATTGAATAAGCTTTCCAAGAATAATGTATGGGATGACCAGCACGGAAAGCCTAGAGTGTTATGTTTTGGTGAAGACAGAAAAGCAGCTCATAGTATTCATACATGGTTTCTAGATGTAAGGATTTTTTAAAGTAATAGTCCGGTCGGAAAAAAGTTGCCATTTTTGTTGATATTCGGAAAATGCATAAAAATGGAGAGTTTTTTTGTTTTTACGAAGCGTTGCCAGATGCTTAAATACTTAAAGGGGGGNAAAAAGTTGCCATTTTTGTTGATATTCGGAAAATGCATAAAAATGGAGAGTTTTTTTGTTTTTACGAAGCGTTGCCAGATGCTTAAATACTTAAAGGGGGGTGACAATCATGGCCTAATTCAAGAAAAAAATTTTTTTCTAAAAAGATCATTTTTAGGAGTAAAATCATGCGAGAAATCGATTGCGCGCATCGCCGAAAATTAAAAATGCTTTCCTGACCCTGATTCAGGGAAGCAAAACAATTTTTCAAAAAAAATTTGTGCAAAAAAATTTTGATACAAGCGGATTCGAATCAGAGACCTTTGTGACCAATAATCCACTGCTTTGTCACTGCACCATCGAGTCAAGTTTGTGAAAATACGTTTTTTTAGACCAAGTGCTAGTTAAAAAATGCCGAAAAAATCTATATTTTCCCTGAATCAGGGTCAGGGAAGCATTTTTAATTTTCGGCGATGCGCGCAATCGATTTCTCGCATGATTTTACTCCTAAAAATGATCTTTTTAGAAAAAATTTTTTTTCTTGAATTAGGCCATGATTGTCACCCCCCCCCCTTTAAGCTAGTCCTTCTGTGTCTCACAAAGTAAGTCAGCAAAAATCTCTGATCCATTAACAGTATTAACATCTGCCATCGATGCTGTACTATAGAGTATGACAAGGATAGAGTATGACAAATGCTCACAATAGGGATCACATTTGCTAAAAAAAATCCAACCTGTGGATTGGGACTCATGTTTGGAGCACCCGTACTTCCCATATTATTGTACCCTTGTTGAGGTCCACGGCGCATATCTAAATTCCAATTTATTTGAGCGCGAAATAAACGAATTTCAGAGCTAGTGGCGAATAGGGGCCCGAGTGGCTATCGTAAAATTTGAACCTTCCAAAATCACTTTTAATTGTTGATTTCGCTTTTTGTGGTGGAATTTTAATATATTCTTCATATTAAGACGTGATAGGCAAAATAATTTTTATACTTTAAGGGGGTGCATTTTGCGACCATTTGGGAGAACGAAAATTTTTTCGTAAAAATGACCCTACTACCCCTAATTTTGTGCGGGGAATTGATTGCACACACTCCCGATCCGTGAAAACGCTTCCTTGACCCTCCGTGTGTCTCACCAAGTAAGTCAGCAAAATCATCTGGCCCATTAACAGTACTAACATCTGCCATCGCAGCTGATTCAGTACTACTTGCCATACGGATTCTGCTATCTTTTTTTTTAAGATATTCAGTGATTTTTTTGAGTTTTCGTTTTTCAGCTAAATTAAGTGGAGTCTTGCCATCATTGTCTGTAGCATTAACATCAGCGCCATGTTCCACTAACCATTTGACGGCATTCCATTTATTCACTTGAACTGCCCAGTGCAGTACCGTCCGGCCATGATTATCAGCAGCCTTAACATTAGCTTTTCTATGTTCTACCAACCATTTGACAACATTTAATTTACCACGAACTGCCCAGTGCAGTACCGTCCGGCCATGATTATCAGCAGCCTTAACATTAGCTTTTCTATGTTCTACCAACCATTTGACAACATTTAATTTACCACAAACTGCCCAGTGCAGCACCGTCTGGCCATGATTATCTGCAGCCTCAACATTAGCTTTTCTATGTTCCACCAACCATTTGACAACATCCCATTTATTCTCTTGAGCTGCCAAGTGCAGCACCGTCCGGCCATCATTGTCTGTAGCCTCAACATTAGCCTTTTCATGTTCTACCAACCATTGGACAACATCTAAATTACCCAAAGCTGTCCAGTGCAACACCGTTCGACCCCACTTATCTGTAGCCTCAACATTAGCTTTTCCATGTTCCATCAACCATTGAACGACATCTAAGTTACCTCGAGCTGCCAAGTGCAGCATGGTCCCGCCCCACTTATCTGTAGCTTCTAAATTAGCATTTCTATGTTCGACCAACCATTTTACAACATCCAAATTATTCACTTGAACTGCCCGGTGCAGCACCGTCTCGCCATTATTGTTCATAGCATCAACATTTCCATGTTCCACCAACCATTTGATAACATCCAAATTATTCTCTTGAACTGCCCAGTGCAGCACCGTCTCGCCATACTTGTCTATAGCATTAACATCAGCTTTTTCATGTTCCACCAACAATTGGACGACATCTAAGTTACCTCCAGCTGCATAGTGCAGCACCGTCCGGCCCCACGTATCTGTAGCCTCAACATTAGCTTTTCCATGTTCCACCAACCATTGGACAACATCCCATTTATTCATTCGAGCTGCCAAGTGCAACGCTGTCCGATCATAATTGGTTTTAACATTAACATCAGCGCCATGTTTCATCAAACATTGAACAACATCCAAGTAACCCTCTTCAGCAGCTAAATGTAAGGCTGTTTGATTCTTATAATAATAAGTAGTCGTGGCTTCCACTAGCGATTTTAGAATTGCTTCATGTCCTTTAAGACTATTCAAGAAAAAACTGATAATTCTTATAGTACCTTCTTCAGCTGCTAGGTGTAAAAACGTCATGCCTTTTTTATTATAAAGATTTTTCTTATCTGATTGCCATAATCTTTCTATCCGTTTTCCATATCGTGCCAAAGTATCTTCTGGTAAAGATTTTTCCGGTAACTGACCATTAAAAAAAGCTCTAGTAAATTGATAAGCTGGTTGCATGAGAATTTCTTGCAGCACAAACTCAACTACTGTTTCATTGTCTAAACTATCTACCAAAAACTTCCCTACTAAGTATTCAGCAAAAGTTCTGTGAATAAAGTGAGGTTTATCTTCAATGATTTGATCAATAAGTCCAGTGTTTACTGCACTTGTTTTTATATCATTGATAAAAGATAAGAGTTTTTGTTTCTTATCCTCAAAAAGTAAATTTTTATTATTTTTGTCCTGGAGAACCTTATTAGCTAATTTTGGATATTCTTTGCTAAATTCTTGATAAAATTTTTCACAGAGTAACATTTCTCCCTTGTCTTCTGGAAATAATGTATATAAGGCTAAGTTTTGATGCTTTCCTACAAATTTCGAGTACACTGTTTTACTATGGACTTTGACATTTGGTTGGCTAGTATCTAATTTAATTTTTTCTAGTTGAATAACATATTTTTTCTTTAAAAAGCGTTCATATAAATCTTTTAGCTCAAGCTTTTCTGGTAATTGCAACTTAGCGTCTTTTTCTTTAAAAAAATCTGCAAAATTCTGCTCAAAAGCTTCGGCAAGCATTCTAGTTTGGAGGGGAATACCAGTCAATTCTGTATCTTTATAACTAATCGATTTTGTTAGTAAGCCTATTAATGCTTCAGCATAATCTGTTAACCGTTCTTGCTGTTCTTGAGTGAGTTCAGAAAGATCTGATGTTTGTTGCCAAAATTTAGTTAAAAAGTTGACTTGATTGTCTTTAGAGAAGGGTTCGATCTTATAGGAAAGCTGCTGTAGGTTATCTTCCAGTATATCTCTCTCATTAGGCCGAGTTGTAATCCAAAGCTGCTTTATTGTATTATTTCTTAATACGTTTACTAAATCAATTACTATCTCTCTGTAATATGGACTGATTTCATCAAAGCCATCAAACATTACTATCATTTTCTGACAGTAACTTTCAAATATAGCTCGTTCTAAACGAGTTCCTAGCTTTAATATATCAGTGGATAGAAATGCAATTGCTTTATCAATATCTTTTGTTTTGAAACTACTCTTGACTTTTTGCTCTTGTAGCTCTTTAGTATAATTACTTAAATCAATTCTGACTATCCATAGGTCTGGGGCTTGTTGCTTGAATAACTGTAATAAACTAGTTAGTACTGTAGTCTTACCCATTCCTGCTGTATCAGAAATAATCATCACTTTATTCGTTTGACTCAACAGTTCAGTTTCTGAATATTCCTTAGTATGGCTTTCATCTATGTATTGATGTAATCCAGATATAGAGCCTTGTGATTGCTGCCATGTTAGTTGACCTGATTCGCTCTTTAGCCAATGAATGTTAAGAGTTGGATAATGTTGGCATAATTGTTTAAATTGCTCTGCTGCTTGGCCATTATTTAAAATAATACATCTAATATCTTTACTTTTATTCAGACTATATTCTTGAAACAAACAAATTTTCTCTTCTGGTACTAATCCAATAAGTCTTGCTTCATCAATATTACTGATCGCCAATAAGCATTTAACTTTTTCTTCTTTAAAATTTTCCTTTTCTTCTTTAAAGATTTCTGTTTTAATCACTGTTTGGTAATTAAATGTACGAGGTATATAATAATTTGTAGTGCCACCTAAACCTATTAGTTCATGGCCTATGATAATTTTATCATTATTAATCAGCTTAACTAGTGTTGTTGAATCTATTAGTTCTTTTGAATTTTCATCTTTTAGTTCTTTTGAATTTTCATCTATTAATTTATTTAGACGAACTCTGTAACCTTGAAATAACACGGTTCGTTGTAGGAGATGAACCTTTGATTCGAACGTAAGATCGGCGAATTTAATCGCAGCAACTTCTTGAACAAATTTATCTTCGTATTGAATATCCATTTTTTCTAGTTTTTCTGTAGTAAGTAAAAGAATTTTTTTATTAGAATTTTTCAATATCCATCCGAATAATGGTATTACACCTTCCGCTTTATCTATAGTTTCACATTCAATAATCAAAAGATTATTACTATTTTGTGAACTGAAAGCAGTTTTTATTCGGTCTTGCAAAAGCAGTAGAGAACTTAAACGTACAAAAATAAAACTATCTTCTTCCTGGTATTTTCCTATATCACGTAATGCCTGTTCTACTTTTATAGCAATTAATTTTGTGCTTGATTGATTAGAAATCAGATTAAAGATTTGTTTCGTGTTTCCTTCGAGGAAGTCCATTAATGTTGAAGACACTTGATTAAATTGAACTTCAGGCTCCCGAAGTTTTTTACAATATTCGGATGTTGGACCTATTAATACTAATTTTTCGAGCTTGGTTTTCCCTTCGTCAAAAAAGTTTGAAACATTTGCATTATTGAGAATTTTATCTTTTGATTTCATCCAGTTTAATACTTCAATTAGTATATCATGTGTTACAAAATTCGAGTCCAATAAATTGAATTCTTCTCCTAATTCTTTTGCTATAATTTTACCAAGTTCAACTTCGTTCGGTTGATTGACAGCAAAGACCAGTTTGTTAAAAAATCCAGTAATTTCGCTAACAATAGTATTATCTGGTAAATCGTCTGGTAAATGTTCTAAAATATCGTCGTTTTGGTTTTGGCCAAAGGCTTGAGATACTGGTAGTTCTTTATTGGCTATTTCTTTATCCCATGCTACATCTTTTGATAATTTTTTCAACTCTTCAAAAAATTTATCACGAAAATTTTTTGCATTGCCTTTCAGAACATCTTCCTTTATAAAATCGGGGTGAAATTTAATCAAACTCTTATTTATTTTCATTACTCCTTTCGGGGTGCATACTTGTGGATTATATATCACTTTATCTTTTATTAATGCAACATGATAAGATTTAAACATCGCTGAGCGCAATTGTAATTTTACATCGTTAAATACGCAATCTGCTAATTCCTTAGCTAAAATAGATAAATCCGATAGTTTTGCTAATTTAGCTTGTATAGGATCATATTTGCTAAATTTATAATATTTAGGTTTTTTTTCAACATTAAACGTTAAAAAGTTGTCAGATCCCTTTATCTCATCTGTTATATCTTCAATTTTAATGCCATTTTTGTTTAAATCATCTTGATCAAATTTAATATTAGTAAAGATGATCAAATCTTTTAGTTTTCGGAATTCTTCTTCACTGAACTTGCTTTTAATCATACGATAAGAAATAAAATATTTTTCGAGACTAAAAGCATTTTTTGATGTTCCATCGGCGATTAAACTTGCATAATTTATCACCTTTTCTTCGTTCTGTTTATGCTTGGCCTGTAAAAAACGACGAACGATATTTCCTTGACTATCTTCATATTTTAGCAATATATCATCAAATTTTCCTGCTTCTTCTTCATTTTCTGTATCGATCCAAAAAGGACGATTTTGTGATTTACCCCGACGTAAAAATAATAAGGCTAGTTTCAGCTGATAGACAATACCATGTAGCGATTTTTCTAACCCTTGAGATGGAATGGCTTTAGGTTCTTTAGAAATATGTTGCGATTTTTCTAACTTTTTGACTTTCTTTTTAGGAGGGCTATTTTTAGGATTATTCGACTGGCTAGTTCCTGGTTGTGCGGCACTGCTAACTCCATCACTACTACTCTCATCTCGCTTGCGTTTCCTTGGCATTCTACAAATCGTTTTTTTATAAATTATTTTATGAAATTAAAAAATATTAGAACATTTAAAATATCTGTAAAATATGCGTGACCTATGTGGAAATTAATTTCCCCCTTCCCCATAATTACGACGCTAGGATGGAGATCTATTCAATCTATCGAAATAAAGTTCACATTGATTTTCGTTTCGATGCACCGACCTGTTCCCTGAATTAGATAAGTCGCGTGTTTTCACTCTTCGGGAATGAGCGCAATCGATTTTTCGCATAAGAAAACTCTGGAGTGTCACTTCGTGATCATTTGAAATCGGATTGTTTGCAATTTTGTTACATTTTTTGAAAATATTTTTGAAAAAATCGAAAAAATTACCTTTGCTCTCCTTGTGTTTTTACCCAAAATTTTGACAAATTTAGAACTAAAAAAACATAAGGAGGCCAATGTAAATTTTAAAAAATTTTATATATCGAAAATCTTGATTTCATTCTTGGATCAAATTTCTCGTATATTCTATTATTTTAAGCTATTCTGAGCAATATTCAAAAATTTTTTCTTGTTGTCAAACCATGAATATACCAACTTTTTTCGCAGGCAAATCAAATCGACTCAAGTGGGATTCTAACCCGAAACTCTTAGACTCGATCTTGGAGCACTACAACTGAGCCAAGTTCACGATAAAAATATTTTTAATTTAATTTAAACTGAATTTTTTTCTTTTTATAAATAACAACTTTTTTTCAAAAAATTTTTATATTCGTAATCTTACGAAAAATTGTAACTATTCTACCATTGTAACAATCAGTCTCCTCAATGTTAAATCGGTTTAAAAAAACTGTTTCTAGGGCAGAAAAACACTTTCTGATCGTTTTTGGCATAGGTTTTGAAAGTTCAATTTTCGACCCTCAATGAACCTGCCAGACCATCCGGCCATCGTCGCCGAAAATCGAAATTTTAAAAACCTACGCTAAAAACGATCAGAAAGTGTTTTCCTGTCCTAGAAACAGTTTTTTAAGACGATTTAAGGTAGTACGAATCAATATAAAATCGAACACCCGCATTATAAAAATCGAACACCCGCAAGTTCGATTTTTCTTAAGAAAAATGAATCATTTTTGTAAAGAGTTTTTATTCATGAAGATAAAGTTTTGAGGCAAAAGTTAATATACCATAATTTGCGTCTTTTCACCCCCTAAAAGATGAAGAAAGAATCATCGAAAATAATTAAATCATAAAAAGTTATGAGGCTATCTTTCAGACCCAAAAATGGAAAAATTTTTTACATGAAAAAAATTTTTTCAAACAATACCCATTTGCAGAGCTGTCAGGAAACTTGCCTTTGGTGCAAGTTTTACTTGCATCGAATTTTTTCGAAATTTTATATTTTTTGGCTCAAACATGTGTAGAACGACTAAAATAG
>OZJO01013308.1:0-28836 GCA_900406225.1 Acrobeloides nanus | reverse complement strand
GGTTAAGGATATGTTGACAGGTTAAGGATAGATTATGGACAGGTTAAGGAAATGCTAAGGACAACTTAAGAAAGATTAAGGACAGAACAGAACAGGACAGATTCATGACAGTCATTACAGGTTAAGGACAGGACAAGCTGAGGACAGGATAGGTTCAGGACAGAACAGTACATGGAACCGACCTTTAAGAAACAAAAAAATAATTTCAGGCAACCCTGAGTATCCTATTAACCTCCTCGGAGAATTAAGTTTCACATTAAATTTTACATACACCGGCCCGACAACAACTAACCTTCGGTTGGATGTAGACATCGCTGAATGGGGTGGCTTTAATTGTCAATGGAGCGATCTTCCGACGTTTGGCCTATTGTAAGTGATTTAAAACATTTTTTATCAATCTATGACCGTTCTGTGCAAAAATCTATTTAGAAGTAACTGGGATGGTTGTGAAAGAGGTGTAGTCTGTCCTCTTGAACCGGGAAAAAATCAAATTATGAAATTCTACATAGACTTCACTCACTATCAATTAATCGTAAATTTGCTTAAAAACGATACACCATACCAGATCACATACACGCTCACAAACAGAGATAACGGCAATAAGTTAGCGATTTATGCACAAGCACGATGTGAAACTCATGCTCCAACGAGTGCCTCAAAGAATTGATCTTCTTTTTTTAAATTTAATATTTAAAAATTTTTATAATTGAATAAAAATTTGTTCTGTAATGTTCAAGACACAGTGTCTGTAAGAATTAATGATAGGCCAAAGACCAACGGCGAAAAAAATCCCAGATCAGGGACCTTTTTGTCCAATAAAATCGATAGGATATTGGTCCCTGATGACGGAATCGAGAAAAAAGAAAAAATTTTTGAAACACCACCCCTGTGGAGCTAGGGGGTGGGGGAGTAAAAGGTAAAAAATGCAAGAATTGACGGTCGGCGACCTCAGAAACCCATTTTTTTGCCTAAAAAAACTGATTTTTGCTCCTAAAAATTTGCTTAAAATGGCTTTATCTACAAATTTTCTTTTCTCACAACGCGAGAAAAAATGACGACTTAATCACAATTTCCAAACCCTCCTTATGTGTGTTAAGCACTTGAAAATTATGTAAGATTAAAAAATTTGTAACACCAAAATACTTCTCGCTTATACCAACCGACTCTACTCGATGAGAGGAGTATTTTGGACGAGTTGTAGTTTGGGCGAGTTGTATTTTGGCCAAGTTGTAGTTTGGGCGAGTTATATTTTAAAAAAGCGCAATATAAAGTGGACAAAAAATGGCAAGATAAATAAAAATATGGGATAATGGTATAATTTTGTAGGAATAAATCTAACGGCTGTGTATACGAAAAAACTTGTCGCGATTTACCGTCGTCCTTTTCAAGATTCGGGAATACGCGCAATCGATTTTTCGCATGAAATTACCCCAGAAATATGATTTTGAAGGAGAAATTTCAAAATGTTTCGATTTTCGCTTCAATACACACATCTATTTCCCTGAATCAGGGTCAAGGAAGCATTTTCACACTTCGGAAATGCGCGCAATCGACTTCTCGCATGATTTTAACCCTATATAGGCTGTTTTGGCAAAAAAATTTTCAGAGATTAGTCCCTAATTATTTCTGTAAAGAATTTTCGGATGATCTCTTGACAGACTCGTTTTTTACACTGTAGCCCCTGAAGTGACTCATACAATGTCAGCTGTTGTGGGCTGGCTTAGGCAAGCCAACTCGGTTTTGTCTCGGCGGCAATTACGCTAGCATGTAGCCTCACAAGTAGTCGCTTATTATGTAGTCTCTGTATATTAGTCGTGCCCTTAGTTGCTTAGAATAAACTATATATAATCCTACCACTAGCCAACCCTACAGGGCACCATATACAGGGGCCACAACACCATGCAAGGGGAAAAAGTTATATCAATTTTAATAACAGTCTCTATATAACGACTTGTCTTTCTATTAGAGCATTTGCGGTATATGCAAATTTCATCAAATTGATATATCTCTTGCTAGAAAAGGTTTTATGGCCTGATTAAGGTACCATTGGAAAGCTAGTGGTCTGCGCTACATTTTGATATGTTGACTTAGTTTTTGTTTTAATAAAAAGTTATTATACTCAAATCTTTGTCATGTACCTCGATTCTAAAGAAAAGATTGATTTAATTCAATTTTTTAAATTGTTTTTGTTATAATATTTATTTTTGATTTTGTAGTCTTCAAATAATCTGGATTCATAAACACATCATTTTATAGATCGTTGATGTCTTCCATTCGGATTAGTACCAGTATAATAAGCTTCTTATAGTATCAAGAATTCTGACAAGAATACAAATTTTATCACCGAACTTTTGATTTTAAGAGTAACTCAATTTTAAAAGCGGATTAATTGACATAAAGGTAGAAAACACACTCAAAAAACGTATAATTCGCCAACAATCTTTTTATCACTCGTTATAGTTTTTACTTTGACGTAAGAAATTAATAAAGAAAAATATTCTTTAAAGGACCAGTCCAGTGGGGAAAAAAGTTGCGTTTTTGTTGATATTCGGAAAGTTTATGAAAAATGGAGCATTTTTTGTTTTTACGGCATGTTCTGAATCGTTGTAGTTTTTGAGATAATTGCGTTTGAAATTTTGAATTTGTTACAAGTTCTTCGTTGTAATACACAAACTTTTTTGAAAAATCGATTTTTGCATCAATTTTTTAAATTTTCATAAATGAACATTGTAGATATTTTTTATAGCTAAATGAGACGAACAAAATGACACCAAAATTATCCAATTTGAAAATTGTTTTGGGTTATTGAAACGAAAATTCTGATTCATGTTTTCGTTTCATTAACCCATATAACAAAACAATTGTTATCTAATCTGTATTTTGACGATATCTCGGCCTAGGAATGGACTTTTTCGATGCGAAAAAGATTCTCTTTGCTCGCGAAGAGATCTGAAACTTTTTCTTTGACGACAAAGAAAAATTCCCACTGCAACTTGGTCAAAAATAACCATCTTTAACCCGATACAATACTCTCAAAGATCCCTCAAACTCAAAAAATGCGATTTTTGACAGTATTAACGCAAAAATCATGGATTGGTGGTGTCAAAGAAAAAAATTAAGTAAAATCACGAGGATAATGTTTAAAAAAATTTTGTCTCGTGATCATGAATTTTCATGGGGATATGGGCATTAAAAGTTTGAGAAGTTGAAAAACTCAAAATCTGAGAACCTACAACTTTGCAATAGCCCAGAATGGGTTGAAAAAGGACTTTTTCGACTATTTCTTTTTACGGAACTAATCATTTTTATATGAATTTTTATTCCCAATAAAAATTTGACGTTGTCCTAGACGTGTTAAATCAGTTTTGCGTAATTCTACAGATTCTGCAGATCTTCTCAAGTCCTATACCATTATTCTATCTTGCTTTGAACAGAGCTCAAAAATGAACGATAGGTTTTCAAACAGCTTTAACAAAAGTTGATATTTAGAATGTGTTCTATCGATCTACAGAAAGCTTTTTTAATTTTGTCACAAAAAATTTTTTCGTTGGAATGGACCTGGTGTGAGCCGTACAGTTGACAGTGATCAGTACGGATCCGTACGTTGACCCTACGGTTCANCAAAAAATTTTTTCGTTGGAATGGACCTGGTGTGAGCCGTACAGTTGACAGTGATCAGTACGGATCCGTACGTTGACCCTACGGTTCAACTTAGGAACAGACTCCTGGTCGTCAGAAATATTGTGATCCTGTGAGTTCGAAACAAGTTTTATTCATAATATTGAAATAAACAGAACAATTTCATCAAAAATCGATTAATTCGTCAAAATTGAAAAATTCGTAAAAAATTGAAATTTTGTCAAAAATCGAAAAATTCGTCGGTTTCCGAGCTTCCATTTTTTGCACACTTTGCCGTGGGCGCTCTATAATCGGTTTCCCTTATTTCAGTGCCTATTCTGATGGGCCTCTCGACGCGCTTCGAGCCGACGATGTTGTCTATATATTTATGGGTATGGTTTCGCTCATGGTTGCCATGGTACGTGTAGATAAATGCTTAAATGAATTATAATTCCGCTTGAAAAAAGTCCTTTCTTGAACATACAAATAATTGAAATCGCTCTCTGTTCCTTTATTAAATTAAGGACAAGCACCTAAATTTGATCGAGTCTCAGTCCTTCAACGTCAACCAAAATGAAATATTTACATTTTTGCATATTTCTGTTTATTTTGAGTACTATCGTGTCAGTTTATCAACACGAAGAACTTCAATCGTTTCGCTTGCTCGATAGCACAAATTTTACCCTGGAAAATGAAGTCTCCAAATATTACACAACCTATTACTACGCTCAATGCAATTGCACGAACATAGCAGCAATCCAAATTCTTCTGCCCCATGTTCCTACTTCGATGATGGCTGAAGAATTTGGATTGCTGAAAGATTTGTGTTTGAAAACGTGAAACTCTGAGAAAAAATTCTAAAAATGGACAAACATAGATATTTGGTTTATTTGAACATTAAAAGTAAGAACCGGGGAACCGAGCGCTTCGCGCCTAGGAAAAGAAGCTATGCTCTCCGAGAGCATAGCTTCCGCGCCTGTATCACCCCTTCACACCACGAAAGGTGATCCAGCAATGGTCGACATGTCATCAGAGCCACGGCCCTCTGAGACGAGGGGCAAACCATGTCGATCAAGGGGAACGCGAGGTCAGAAACGAGGTTATGCAAACTCGTAGGCGATCATTTGTATACCTAGGGCGCGGCGCAGATTGACCACTTTGGATGCCTTCTAACACGCCTTCCTCTACGCCCATGTCGTCGCCTTAAGAACATCTCATCCGCTTCTACAGTTAGTCCTGCTCCACCAAGGCGGATTGGGTGGGATCGGAAAAAGCGTATGCATATTTAGCGGAACTTTTTGTTTCAAAACACTATTTGGCGATGGGTGACTTCCGTTTGAAAGCGTATTCGAGCGACAGGTTCATGCACCAATAGTAAGCGAGCTTGAACACGGGCTTGCAATCAAAATTAGCTTCTTCGAAGAACGTGCCAACTTTGAAGCCAATCGTAGGTTGGGATGGTCTATGCACGGCTTGATTACAGCGCCACTGCAGATTTCCATGGCCGTCTCTTCTTTTTCTCATCTTTTCTCCACAAGCACAAGTTTTTGATCCATGCAGTAGTCCAATTTCGCCCAGTCATCTGTGAAATTTGTCTTCGTCCAATGCAGCCTTTCGAACAAGTCTTCATCCTTGAAATCTTGTAGCACTTGCATTTTTGTCGTTGAAAAGTCTCTCGGTATCAATTTAGAGACCATATGTTTAATTTTTTATATTTTTTTTACTTTTAATAATTTCAAAAAATTCAAAAAAAATTTTTTAACTTTTTTGAAAAAAAATTTCAAATTTTTTTTCATGATAAATGTGCGTGAAAAGTATATTTTCTCCAAATGTTCTTGTGAGTAATTGTTGGAAAAGTTTCGAGCATAGCCAGCTTTTCCAATAACTGGGGTCTCCGCCGGTGAGCTTAATCGTGAATTTTTTGTAAACATCTTTTTCTGAATTTAATCATGAATTTTTTGTGAACATCTTCACAAGAAGATGTTATGCAAATTTTGATCCGTTCCCTATTTGTAAGTCTATATAAATTGTTTAAAATTTATTACAAAAATTAAAGCATCAAATTAACAATAAAGCCTTCCAATTTAAACCGATTAGCCATCGTTGATATTTTCGCCAATAAGTTTCTTGGTCTGTAAGATTTTCGAGTTCGGTTTTATTTTCTGCATGGACTACAGTAGCTATGCCAGAGGTACTTGATTCAACAAGGCGGAAAGTTGCACCTTGCATGCTCATTAGAGTAGCTCGGTTGCTGAGGGCTTCTTTTCTCACTTTGATACCTGAGGTATTTAGAACGAGGTCATAGATCTAAAATTTTGGTAGAAAGAACAAGAGGTATAGGAGATTGGGTGGGGTAGTGGAAGAAGGGTAAGATAGTTGATATAGGGGGAGATAGTGGAAGAGGGATAAGATAGTAGATTTGGGGGGAGAGAATCCCCTGCCTAGCATAGTAAAAAACAAAAAAGTGATGTTAGAAACAGCTAACAAAGATATTAGTGCAAACAAAAAGACAACACATCATCTTTACAGTAACATAGCGATTTTTGTTTGTGTATGGGGATGGTGTGGCGCTACTTCTGACATTGAAAAATTTTAAATTGTACAAAGTTGAAATTTTTAACTTTCTCCTTTCAAAAATCTCCTCCCTCTCTCGCCCTCCCAAAACCCCCCCCCCTGAAAGATAAAAAGCTATGTACTATACCAAAACCAAGCCTTACCCTATGCCTTTCCGTATATACCCGATCATCGTCTTTTTCTTCTCTAACGCTGTAAAAACTTTGATCCCCTTCAGTAGCACTTAAAAATGTCTCTATGCTACCCAGAGGTGGCTGTTTTTGTAGAACAGGTAAGTTAGAATTTATGCTATAGAAAGAAACACTAGTACTGGATGGGCTAGCACAGGAATTTCTGTTCGTTTCGCAAACCGAAGCTGTATAGTATTCGGATGATGGTGCACCTAGAAATAGTGCGTTCAACAATTTGGACTAAAATAGAATTTGCTCGATTCTTAATTATTCATAATTTACAAAGCTTGTAAATTATGAATGGTAGGGTAGGATAGGCTTAGGCTTAAGTTTAGGCTTAGGCTTATACTTAGTCTTAGGCTTAGATTAGGCTTAGACTTATGATAATGCTTAGACTTAGGTTATGCTACAATCAGGGAGCATGTTCAGAGCCTACACCTTACTATTCCTCAACCTCTCTGATCCATTCCCATCTCAAAAGTTGAACGCACTAACCGGAAAGTGTCCTATGAACACTCGAATTTGACGGAGGAGAATTTGGCATAGAAACCGTAGAAAGTACAGACTTTCGAATTGATGACTTATGCAAGCTTGTTGGTGGGTTTCTTATCTGCATATTGACATCTTCTGGATTCATCGAAATGACCGAAGTGATAAGTGTTTGGTTATCCTGAGAAAAGTGGGCTTGAAAAAAGCGGAAAATATAAGCGAAAGGATAGAGATTTATGCAAATTTTGGTTAGCTTGGAAGTGGTTTATTGGAGGGAAAGGTGACCCTGATTCAGGGTAAGGATGAAAAATATTGAAAAGTTAAAAATTTGGACAGTTTAAGTATAGTCTCACACTTTCCTGATTAGGGGTTATCTTGCCCTTTTTCAGGATTGTTATGTACTGATTCATTTTTGGCTTGCCTTGATTCAAGGCAACCCCTGATTCAAGCAAAGATAATTTTTTTTAAATATTTACTTTTTCATTATGGTATGGACTTCGATTGTTTTCAAAATAGAGAGTATCTATAAATTTGATGAATTTTTCTAGGAGTACCCAAAAAAATCCTTACGTATATCCCGAAAATATGTCGAAAACGTATGCCCAGTATTTTTATGCACTACCAAGACATNGAATTTTTCTAGGAGTACCCAAAAAAATCCTTACGTATATCCCGAAAATATGTCGAAAACGTATGCCCAGTATTTTTATGCACTACCAAGACATTGTTTGTAGGAGTTTTATGCAATGCATGAATGAAGGGTATGACTTCAAGGCAGTCAGTAAATTCAGATAAATGGAGGGCTTCGATGCAAAAGTTGACCTAAAATGTTAAAAAATTAATTTTTCTATTTTTTGCAAAAAAATTTGGTACCTTAATTTTGAGCAGACGATCTTCAGCTGAAGCTCTAAGTTCACTAACGTCACCAACAGCTAGAGAAATCTAAAAAAATTTGAATTTTTATGCAGATTTTGTCAAGAGTTAACTCTGTCTCATGACGAGATTCCAAAAAGCATATCGCTCATGGCCTAATGGCTAGGATGCTATTCATGTTATTGACGAGGGTTCGATCCCTCTAGAGTCGAAATTTTTATTTTAGCGATTCATAATAAGTTGTAAAAGCAAACTCCTCTTAACACGGAAATACTCCTTCAAATTTCCGGTATATTCTGTTATTTTAAGCTATTCTGAGCAACATTCAAAAAAAATTTTTTTGAAAAAAAGTTATCTAACCATGAATATACAGCTTTTTTGCAGGCAAAATCAAATCGATTCAGGTGGGATTCGAACCCGAGACTCTTAGACTCGAAGTCTTGAAGCACTACCACTGAGACAAGTTCACGATAAAAGTCGGATTTTTAATTTTGTTTTTTTCGATTTTTTATAGCTTCTGATTTTGAAGAATTTTTTGCAATTTCTTTATGAATTTCACAAAAAATATTTATTTTTTAATTTTTCTAAAAATATCTTTCAAAATGAATTTATAATTTTGAAACAATTTTTTATAGTGCTTAATTTTTACAACTAAAATCGTTTATTAAATGGCCAGATGTTTGATTCTTTGTCCTAGTGCAAGAGACTGAAAGAGACTTGCATAGTGGAGAAAATGAGCACGCTCTCTTCCATCAGCCGCTATAGCTCAGTCGGTTAGAGCGTGGGTCTAATAAGCCCAAGGTCGCAGGTTCGACCCCTGCTAGCGGCAAATACTTTTTGCCTCTTTTTTTAACAATTTTAAATTTTTATTAGTTTAAAGATTTTTTAAATATTTTTTTAAAAATGTTTACTAATTTTTAAATTTTTATCTATTTTATAATATTCTTTTTGAATTTGTAAAAGTATAGATTTTTCATAAAAATGAGCAAAAAATTCAATTTTTAAATATTTTTCTTTTTTTTTGTTAAAAAATTACCATGAGGTTGATCAAAATGATGACGGTGATAATTTCGAATAGAATCAGCAATGTATTTGCAATCCATGTTTTACGCATTAAAATATCGTTAGCCTCAACTTCTCCGATCATCATAGCCGATGTTTTGGTAAAGGACTGGAACATTGCCATGATTATATCAGACGCATTTTTTATTTCCTGAAATTAAAATTTTTAAATTTGATATTGATTTTATTTTTTGTGGCTAGCCTCGATTTATATTGAATACTTATGTAGGGTAGGGCTTAGGTTTAGGTTTAGGCTTATGCTTAAGCTTAGGCTTAGACCTAGGTTAGTGGCATATGCAAGGGAAAGGTGCTCCACTTAGGGATTCCATAAAGGTACTAATTAGTACTTTTTGTTACTATTTTGGGCTTTGAGGCACTATTGTAAAAGACATTATTTTTTGACCGCCCCGTTCATGGAAAAATTGAAAATTTTTTCCCTGAGGAATCAAGATGTTTTTTCAGATTTTGAAAATTTTTTGGAAAAATGTCATTTTTTGACATATGAATCTCTACCTCCTCCCTAGTGGGCCGAAATTTAAAAAAATCCCACACATAAAGGTCCCCCTTAGCCGATTCTTCTGCCTACGCCATTGGTCTAGGCTTAGGCCAGTGACGTATCTAGGATTTTTTCATGGGGAGGGTACAAGATTTCGACCCTAGTTGTCGACATTTTTTTGAGTAAAAATATAAGAACCCTTTGGATTTTTTAAACTTTTTTGGCCCTCGGAGGGAGTACATGTGTCCCCTGCATCCCTTTGCCTACAACACTGGCTTAGGCTTATACTTAGGCTAGGCTTAGGCTTAAAATTAGACCTAGGCTTTGGTTTAGGCTTATGTTTAGGCTTAGACCTAGGTTTAGGCTTAGGCGCAGTCTTCGGCTTAGGCTTAAGCTTAAACCTAGGCTTTGGTTTAGGCTTGCAATTACATTACTATCTGCAACACCCCAACAAAATATTCTTACCGGATCATCCCATGGTTCTGTGCCACTATCCCTCATAATTAGTTGAAATGCAAAAGCAAAGCAAAATAAGGTAGGAATCCAAATAATGGCAGTCTAAACAATTGCGAATTTTTTAAAAATCGAAAAANTCCCTCATAATTAGTTGAAATGCAAAAGCAAAGCAAAATAAGGTAGGAATCCAAATAATGGCAGTCTAAACAATTGCGAATTTTTTAAAAATCGAAAAATTTATGCTTACATTCAAAAAAGACCTGAGTATTTTGATCATCATTAGAATGTAGGGTCCGCCTAAAAAAAAGAATTTTTAGAACACAAACTAGAGCTATATACTGCTCAAATTTACCGAAAAGGTAATTTTTGAAACTTTTTTTTCGAAAATTTTTATCATAAAATCAAATTTCCTCAAAATTTAACGCCGCCCCTCGGAGCGACGTGCCAATTGGCTTTTGCTGTCTAGTTGGCATTTTTATTGATTGAGCTATTTTTTGTCGCTTACATGGAGCTTTTCTCAAAATATACAAGCAGTTAACCCATGATGAGATTATAGCAACAATTGGCAGAAACCACGCAATCGTTCTCTAAAATTCGCAGAAAAATTATTTTTAGTTTAAATTAAAATTACCTTAGTTTCTAGATTATAATTGTCAAAATTGAAAATATAGGGTGTCCATACAAAGGCTAAGGTGATGATTAAAGTGATCAAGTTGAAGAGATATGAGATTTGGAACCATAGACTAACACTCGTATAGCCAGTTTNTTAGTCTCTAGATTATAATTGTCAAAATTGAAAATATAGGGTGTCCATACAAAGGCTAAGGTGATGATTAAAGTGATCAAGTTGAAGAGATATGAGATTTGGAACCATAGACTAACACTCGTATAGCCAGTTTGGAGTTTGAGGACGGCTTTTATGAGCTGAAAAGTGGATAAAACTTTTTAGTATTATAGCCAATATTTGGGGGAGGGGGGGGGGTACATAAGATTTTTGTAGGGCATACCCCCATAAGTGTACGGGAGGAGGAGTCTAGTGGAGTAGGCAGAAGCGTCGGCTAGGGGAAGGGCATTTCCCAAAAAAGGCTAATTTTTCACAGAAAACATAAGGAGAACCTTTAAGTATAGGGATTTTTTTAATTTTGGCTCACTAGGGGGGCACCTGCCCCTCTTCCCCTTTGACTACGCGGATGGTGGAATCTCCCCCTAACCAATCCAGCAAAAGGCCAAAAATAGAGACCAACAAATACCTTCCCAAAATTTTGAGTCCTTGATCGGTTGAAAGCACAATAAAGGAGACCCCCCCCCCTCCCGCCTTGATCGGTTGGCTAAGATTTAAAAAAAAATTTGATCGGAGACTTCAAAAATTCGTGATCGGTTAATCCCCCCCCAATTTGGGGGGGGGGGTTTGGTGAGGTTTGTTAACGTTTGCCCCTCATACGTGGATAGAGAGGGTCCACTTTTTCGAAAATTTGCGGGGGTTCTGATCCAAAATTGTGGGGCGGGGTCATTTTTTCAAATTTTTCAATAAAAAAATGACATTTTTTTACTAAAACTGGCTCAAAAATGGCATTTTTTAGTCATTTAGGGGAGGGGAATCGAATTTTTGAAAGAAGAATATCTCTAGTANGGCGGGGTCATTTTTTCAAATTTTTCAATAAAAAAATGACATTTTTTTACTAAAACTGGCTCAAAAATGGCATTTTTTAGTCATTTAGGGGAGGGGAATCGAATTTTTGAAAGAAGAATATCTCTAGTAACCTATACATCCTTACCATAAAAAACAGAAAAAATATCACTAGCGAAGTCACCAACATATTCCGAAAAATCGATGGAGACAATTGAACATAAGAATAAAGCAAAAATAGGAAGAAAAAATAGGCCAGTATGTGAGTAGTGTAAAATAAAGTGCAGCTCAAAATTTTCTCATTTATAAAGTTTAAGACCAAAGGGTGTCTGATGAGATTCCACTGATTTTTATTTTTCTAAAGAAAATTTGTTAACAATTCAAAATTGGGGCGAAATATACCATGTCTTTGAGCACATGTCGGTTGATAATCTCTCCATGAAAACTGCCTGATGTAGCTGAAATTTTTAAATTTTTTTAAAAATGCAAAAATTTTGAGTACTTTTTTTGTTCACATAGTCGAAAAGATAGACAATCCGGTCATCATCTTCATGAATTAGAGAACTTTCGTTGTAGAGCTCGACAAGGGTGTCGGCTTCTTTGCCAGGTAAAAGTTTTCTATTGTCCATTTCAAAAGTTTGAGGCAAACTTTGAGCCATATGGCTAAAAAATTTTTAATTTACATATGAAAATTCACAAAAAAGGAAAATGAAGGGTAGTCCAAAAAAGTGGATTTTTATCTTTTTTGGGACCCGAAAATTTATTTTTCTAAGTGTAATTTTATGTTTCTAGGGGGTAAGTTTATGTGGGGAATCGATTGCGCGCATTCCCGAACCCTGAAAATGCTTTCTTGATCCTGATTTAGAGAAAAAAATTGGTTTTTGAAAATGCGAAAAATGATCATTTTCACTTCAAAAACACAATTTTTCCCTGAATCAGCGTCAGGGAAGCATTTTCAGAGTTCAGGAATGTGTGAAATCGATTCCCCCACATAAAATTACCCCTAGAGAAGTCATTTTTAGAAAAATAAATAACTTTCTGGGTGCCAAAAAATCACAAAATCCATTTTTTGTCCACCCGTAAAATCCCAAAAATCGAAAAATCACAAAAATGAAAAATCTCAAAAATTGGAAAAATAAACAAAAAATCGATTTTTTTCGACAAATTGGATATTGATTCCTCTCTATTGTGATTACAACTACAGTCATAAAAAATAATTCTCCAGAAAAAATCCGGCTATTCAATCAACATCTGTCATCGTTTTGTTTGCTTGAGCAATTGTGTCGCACTCGATCAAAAAAGAAAGCCCCAATTCAATGAAAAGAAATATGTTTGGAAAACGATTTTAGGCACAAGCTGGAGCAAAGTAGCAAATAACAGTTGTTGCTACTTGTGCGGGAAATATCGAAGAAAAAATTTTTTAGAGTACTTAAAATTTTCCCTGATTCAATCAAATCTGTTTATTGAAACGATTGTTCAAACTAGGGCTGCACAAGTTACAAATAGTGGCAATATTTTTGGAAGAGGCCAGAAATATGCGAATTTTGGGAGCTATTACACAAAGAGGGAGCCACCAAAAAAAATCATTTTTGGAATCGTTTGAGGAGGGGCTTTTGGATCGAAAAATATTTAAGTGAAAAGTCGCAAAAATGCTATTTTTGCAACTTTTCGCTTCAATACACAGGCCTTTCTTGAATCAGGGAAGCGTTTTTTTCGCTTCGAAATTGTCAAATTCGGATTCTCCGCATGTTTTTATCCCTAGAGGGATCATTTCTAGAAAAAAAATTTTGAAAATTTTTTCATGTGGGTGACCCCTTATTGTGTAGTAGCTCCAAAATGAAAATGTTTTTAGCCTAGGAAGAAAAACGAATGACCCCAAAATGGCCAAATGATAAGATAAACAAATGTACAAGTAAACAACACTTATTTTTTCCAATCGAACCAGATCAAATATACCAAAATTATAACTGAAGTGATTAAAAAATCATCATAGAAAAAATAAAAACGGATCAAAATAAATTTTTTGATCCCTGTTATTTTTGAATGCTGTTGTTACACAACAACTGTGAGCTTTTAAGTTGATGAATCAGCAAAATTATGTAAGACGAGAATCAATTTCCGGTTTAAACAAATGTCAACAATTATATTTAAAAAATAATAAACTAGGGGTACAATTAGGGGACGTGCATTTGGGCGACAATGACAAAGGTTGTACCCAGCCGAGGGATAAAAGTTGCCACAGACTCTCCGAGTTTTGCTCAGAAAAAACTTTTGATCCTCTAAGTTTTATAGTCCGTTTTCCGCCCATAATTTTAAAAAGCCCGCATGAGCTGGTCAAATGGATAAGAAAGCGGCCCGTCCGATCTGGCAAATTAAGCAACGTTGGACTCGCAAGTTCGATCCCACTAGGGCAAAAATTTTTATTTTCAAAAAATTTACAAACGATAGAGCAAAAATTTTTGCTCCATTTTGTAATACAAGTTTTTTTGAAAATCAAAATTTTTATTCTAGTGGGATCGATCCTACAAACACATTTTTGCTTAACTTGCCAGATCGGACTGGCGGCTTCCTTATCCAATTGGCCATCGCATGCGGACTTTTTTAAATTATGGTGCAGTGTACAATATGGTACTAGTTTTATTCGTCTCGATGAGCTGAATCGAATGGCGTTAACCGTTTTTAAATTTTTCCATATTCCATTTTGGTCCTCCGTGTCCCTAGATAGCCGGTTTTCTGCCAAAAATCCGAATTTTAGTTCATTAGTAAATAATTTTTAAAATTCCAACAAAAATCATAAAACTCAATAAACCACTTAAATTCATTCATAATCCGTAAAATTCTGAACGGAAGGAAGAGTCTTTTTGGCCGGCCGTGGCTCGTTCATTCCTGGACTCTCACACAAATAGGAAAGCAATTTGGAAACCCACTAAAAAGCGAAAAGGAAGAAGAAGACCCACCGAGAAAAATAGAAAGTTGTAACGTCTAAAAATATATATCCGCGTATAATTTGTGCAAAATGCCGGAGTTTGTGGCGTTTTAGTTTTAAAGACGCGAAATCAATAAATGAGACTGGGAATAATTTAAGGAAAAGGTTTGGATGGTGTTTCATGTTTCGAATATGGAAGATGCATGGCTGGGTTTGGTTTGGCGAAGATGGGGGATTAAATTTCATGGGCTTTAAGAGAGGGGGCATTTGTTTTGTGAATTTTGACAAATCTCCTTCAACAAACATTCCCAAAATCATTAAATTTGGGGAGGTCGCGCTATAAAAAATTTGATTTTTCACTGAAAATTAAATTTTTTTATGAAAATCGAATTTTTGCCAAAAATTCGATTTTTCATGAAAAAAATTAAATTTTTTAGAGAAACGAAAATTTTCGAAAAAATAAAATCTTCAATTTTTGACGAATAACCTTTCTCCGAAAGTCCCGAAAATGCGACAAAAAACTCCCTAGAGGCCCATTTTCCGAGATTAAATTGAAAAAGAAGACAGAATTTATAATTTTCAGTCTATAAATTCCTCCGATTAATATAGAGAGATCTGAATTTGCTCTTCCCTAGTCAAAAAGAAGCCGCAAATTCAGGTAAAATCGGAAGAAGTCCTCTAGAAAGAACTCCCTAATGAACCTAGGCTAGTTTCCACTTCTGCCTAACGTGTGGATTGACCATAAATAACACATACTTTGATTAGAAAATTCAGTCAAACGGAAATAATTTGTGAGCCTAGGCTAGATTTTTCTAGGCTTAATTGAATGGGGGAAAATATGGATATATAAAAGCGTAGAAAAAATGACTTTTATGGAAATAACTCATTAGGCAAAACAGTGTAAGGAAACAAGATGTTTGTTTTGTTTTTGTGCGCTTGATTTTTCAGAAATCTAGGAAACACTTGAAATAAAATTTTGGAGCTACTGAACTTGGGGGCCCATTTAACGTGACCCTAAGGCCGAAGTAAAAAGCACCGAAATTTTTTCCGAATTTTTACCGTTTCTTATCGAATTTTTACTTTCTTCTATGCTCTTTAGTGGGACACCTTACAAGCGGACTATCATTAGAAAGCTCTTGGCCTGAAAAATTCTCAAGTAAAAAATTTCTAGCCATCATCTGGTAAAAGTTACAACCAAAAAACGCTAAACATGGGCGTAGGAACCTCCAAAAAGAAAACAAACGTATTCATTAAATGAAAAAAGAGTTGTAATGAAAGAGATATGGATGCATAGGCAAAAGGTTATTAATGCAAGTAAAGATGGCACATCTATCATTTTTCATCTTATATAGCCGGCAGCATGCCAAATTCGATTGTTTTCGGCTAGGAAGAAGAAATAGAATTAAAATATCGATATTTTTATACTTCACTTAAAATGTAGCATGAGAGACTAAAAAATGGCAACTTTTGTCCGATCGGACTGATTCTATAAACTTCAATTTTCACAAAATATCAAATTCAACGACCCAATTTACCAAATGAGTAATTGCAACGATCCCTGCCTCTAATATCAACAAATAACACAAAAGACATGGAAATGGACCTCTCTTTCAACCAACGTATGATAATTAGGCATGGGTAGAATGGAGACACACCGCAGCGTGAAAAAGGCTCAACTCTACTTCTCTACACGCTTGTTGTCGTTTTTGCATTTCTCACACAATAATCCATCCACTTCCTTGCAAACAACAAGGGTGTAGTGTTGATTTGGGCTGGCATTGAGCCGATCGACAGTTTCTACAGACCCGGGCCAATTTACACAATTGCGTGTTTGAGAGTTTTAGACTGCCACTGTGCATTTGAGTGAAACCGACGATGATCTATTTTAGAGGTTTATGAGGGGAGGAATTTTTTTATTGTGACAGTCGGAGAAACCCAGGGGAGGAAATTTGTTTATAAAAAACTTGAACAACTACGATAAATGAATAATAGAAAAAATGATTAGTCATGTACTGATGTAGAATTTTTTATTGATACAAAGGAACACAAACAAGTTGTAAAAATAACAATAATTATATTTGTTCGATCCAAACGCCCCTCTCCAAACGATTCCAAAAATGATCCAAAAGATCCGAAAAATTTGACCCAGGGGGGAGGGGCACGGTGTACAATGTATGTACTATCTCCGTGACCTTAGTCCAATTTCGTTATGGCTTATACCAATCGATAGGGCTTGATAAAAGGATGAAAATGACACAAAAATCATGGGGGGGGGGGGTCACGAATCTTATACATTGCGGTACCCATCTATAACATACCCTTCGATTTTGCGAGATTTCAACTTAAAAATTTTTCCAATTTTTCGTCCAAAATCAGAGTTTCAGTTTAAAATGAAACATTTTTCAACAAATTCTTTCGTACTAACCAGAGTCAACAGTAAGCTAAGGGGCTTAATTATTGTATGTGAAAATCTAATAGCTCTAATATAATAATTTTTTGTAGGGTTTAATTATTATAAAAGAGATTAAAAAGGCTATATTGTCAATGATCACAGGTTCCTCTTCACAATAAGCCCAAATAAAGTATTTTTGAAACAGTTTCCTACCGTCAAAAATAGAGACCGGCAAAACAACTCGGTCAAAATTTGATATCACATTTTGATTTTGATCGACTTCTAGTCAAAAATTCAAATTACTTAAGATATGCACAAGTTTGAGTAATTTTTCTTGTAACTGATTTGAAAAACTTATAAATTTTTATAAAAAATTTTATTTATTAAATATAGGTCACTCTGCAATTATCTACCATCGGAGTGCATTCGTGTAGAGCATAGTGTGTAGTGCACGAATATACCCCGTGATGGCAGTAAGAGTGGGGGTCCCTGTGGAGATATGGCATGAAGAAGACACATTCCTCAACCCCCTAAGGTTAAGGACCCCACATTCATCCTAGTTGATCTCTGGCTATACGAGGCCTAGACCAAAAGTCTCAAGCTATGGACTATCTTCGGATCAAGACCTTTCAAACATATTTTACAGTTTGTTCGGATTGCGTCTCTACACTTAGAAAAATTAAAAACAATTTTGAGACCTCTTTCTTCGATTTTTAGAATTAAAAACAAAACAAAAAATCGAGATTTTTCAGGTTTCAAAATTGTTTTGAATTTTTCTAAGTGTCGAGACGCAATCCGAACAAACTGTAAAATATGTTTGAAAGGTCTTGATCCGAAGGTAGTCCATAGCTTAAGACTTTTGGTCTAGGCCTCGTATAGCCAGAGATCAACTAGGATGAATGTGGGGTCCTTAACCTTAGGGGGTTGAGGAATGTGTCTTCTTCATGCCATATCTCCACAGGGACCCCCCGCTCTTACTGCCATCACGGGATATATTCGTGCACTACACGCCATGTCCTACTCGAATGGACTCCGATGGCAGATAATTGCAGAGTGACCTGTATAAACTTTTATATAAAGGATTTCATGCATATTATTTTTTATAATTATACATTAATGTTTTTTAATTTTTTAATATTATTTTTTATAACTATTATTCATTTTAAGTAGAAGATATTTCACGCAGGATAAACACAAATTCCATAAGGCCGAATGGCTTCACCATTTGGAACAAGCCAATATTCACCTAAGCCTTCTTCTATAGCATCAGGTTTTTTATGTACAGATTTATATAATGAAGGATCGACACGAGTTTGTATTATTAGTTTATAACTGCTTCCCTTAATAGTAAAATTTTGAAAACAAGGATGTGAACATTTTCCTTTCGAAACGACCCTTTTCATGAAAAATGGAGCATTTTTTGTTTTTACGGCATGTTCTGAATCGTTGTAGTATTTTAGATAATTGCGTTTGAAATTGCTCACGTTTTTGTTGTAATACACAAACTTTTTTGAATTTTTTTGCGGAAAAATCAATTTTTGTATCGATTTTTTAAATTTCCATAATTTTATTCGTCTCATAGAGTTATAAAAAATTTCTACAATGTTCACTTTATGAAAATTTAAAAAATCGATACAAAAATTAGTTTTTTATCACAAAACATTCAAAAAAGTTTGTGTATTACAGCAAAAACATGAGCAATTTCAAACGCAACTATCTCGAAAACTACAACGATTCAGAACATGTCGTAAAAACAAAAAATGCTCCATTTTTCATGAATTTTTCGAATATTTAATTTTTACATAGAGTTTTTTTCCGAGTGGGCTGGTCCTTTAAGCTCTGGCCTTCAGTTTATAACATATGGGAGGGGTCCGTTTATTCCTGGTCACTCATTACTTACTTCATACCGAAACGCAATCCCATATTCAAAAGCAACTTTTGGATCTGGTGTACAATATATGCCATTACCATAACTAAAAATTATGCACAAAGCTTTTGTACAAAGTAATAATATTTAAGCTTAAAAAAATTTACAGAAATCGACTACATTTGTCTAATCTAAAACCTTCTCTAATGATGCTTTCAGCACTTTCTTTCATAGTGCCATGATAAGCTACCGGCCATACATCAGCACTATCGCTATTTTGAAGCCATGAATTTTCGTCGGTTTGATATTTTCCCAATACCTTAAAAATGCATTAAATTATAAATCAGTAATTTTTTAAACCTTAATTGCATATCTATTTGCTCCTTCAGGTCGTCTATAGCGTTTGCCACCACGGCTATGTCTTGTAGTTCCATCCTTAAATGGGTAAAAATTATTATTTATAATCTACTATGGTTTTTGCCTTAATATTTGTGAAATCATAATCATATGCAGAATCAAAATCATTCGGATCTAAAGTAAACATCTCGCTTCCACCTTTAATTTGTAGCACAAGGAATAATGTCGAGTTATTTTTGATATCATATTCAATTAGTTGTTGCTCGTTTACCAATTCTGTGCCCTAAAAATTGTCTTAAAATATAAAATTAGTAATTAAAGATACCCCGAAGAATAACAGTTGTTCATATGTTTCAATGAACTCAACTTTTTCAATTAGCTGTTTCAATTGAAACACCGTGGAACTTGCTGCTAAACGATACGCGTGTGTCTTACCCATAGGATTGTTCACACTTAAAATGATAATCTTAACATTGTTAAATTTTACTTACAATAATTGGATATCAGGGTTATTATTTGAAGACGATTGAGCCAAATCATATAATTTGCTAGCTTCTTTCTGAAATATACATTTAAAGGGTTAGACTTAAAGGGGGGTCCAGTTTGCGACACTTCTCGAAAAAATTTTTTTCGAAAAGTACCATTTTAGGGTAATTTTGCTATGAAAATCGATTGCGCAAAGCGCCTTGAAAATGCATCCTTTAACCAGTTTTTGCTAAAAGTGGTGAAAACTCGTAACATATTTTCAAAAACATGTAACATTTTTTCACTTTTTGTCGAAACTTGCTACACATGATGGCTCATTTTGTAGATCTTGGCCTAAATAACAACTTGTGTGATGGTGTATAGAAGTTGTTTTGAAATTTTTTTAGAAAAATCGAAATATTTAGCAAGATTTTGAAATATGTTACATGTTTTTGCGTCATAAAAACATGTTTCAAAATCTTGCTAAATATTTCGATTTTTCTAAAAAAATTTCAAAACAACTTCTATACACCATCACACAAGTTGTTATTTAGGCCAAGATCTACAAAATGAGCCATCATGTGTAGCAAGTTTCGACAAAAAGTGAAAACATGTTACATGTTTTCACCACTTTTAGCAAAAACAGGTTAAAGGATGCATTTTCACGCTAAGGCGCTATGCGCAATCGATTTTTCATAGCAAAATTACCTTAAAATGGTACTGTTCAAAAAATTTTTTTTGGGAAATGGTCGCAAACTGGACCCCCTCTTTAAAGGGACGTTTGAGGCCCTCTCCGAAAAAACTTTTTTCTCCAAATTGGCTGATTTTTGGTACTCAGGAGTTTTTGGGCACGAGAAATCGATTGGCGCAAGTCCCGAGTTCCGAAAAAATTTTCATAACCCCCTATCGGGGTAGTAGTGAAAACATGTTACATTTTTTCACCACTGCCCCGATAGGGGGTCATGAAAATTTTTTCGGAACTAGGAACTTGCGCCAATCGATTTCTCGTGCCCGAAAACCCCGAGTACCAAAAATCAGCCTATTTAGAGAAAAAAGTTTTTTCGGAGAGGGCCTCAAACGGCTATAGGCCTCAAAACGGCACCCCCCTTTAACAAGGAACAAATAAGGAAGTGTTACAAAATTTTTGTCGATTTTTTAAATAACTAGACGCTTCGCGCTAGGCACGTCTAAACCTATTTGGAGCGTATTTCACGCGCCATTTACAGTAACATTCCATATGGACTTCGCCCACCCATTACTTACTTTATACTGAAACGCATCCCTATAACCAAGAGCAACTTTTGGATCTGGTGCACAATATATACCCTTGCCATGACTAAAAGTTATGCACAAAGTAATAAGTTTAAAAAAATTTATAGAAATCGATTACTTAAAGTGATAATCTTAATATTGTTAAATTTTACTTACAATAATTGGATAGCAGGATCATTATTTGAAGACGATTGAGCCAAATCTAATGATTTGCTAGCTTCTTTCTGAAATATGCATTTAAAGGGTTAGACCTGACAAGGAACAATAATTAAGTGTTACAAAATTTGGGCATATATTTCGCATATTTTGGCCCCTAGGTTTTTATACCCCCTTCGGTAGGTGTACCTCATGGTGTCAAAATTGAAAAATTCTTTCGGATTAGTGTTCCCCATAGTCGAAACCCGAGTACAAAAAATTAGCCGAATTGGAACCATTTTTGAAATTCGCATATTTTTCAATTTTTAAGGATAACTCCCTGTTTTTTTAGGGGGTACCCCATTTTTTGTTTTCTGCATACCTACCCCCTACCTATTAACTTTGAAAAAGACTGCATGTCAATCCGATTTACGGTTCCTGAGATCTCGTGTTTCCAGACGTATATACGGACGGACACAGAAACCTACATTAAAAAGGGTTACAGGGGGGGGGGGGGGGGGGGTAAAATCGCGATTTTTGGAAACGTAATTTGTGAATGACCTCGTAGCGGAAATGAAACTTGCACCACCCATCTAAAATTTATTAAAATTAAAATTGGCTTATCTTTGCGAAATTAAATCTTTTTCAAAAACGGTTTTTGCAGTTAATTGTCCATTAATCCAAGTAACAATTATAAAAAACTGTTCTTGAAAAGGATTTAATTTCGTGGAGATAAGTTAATTTTAATTTTAACGATTTTTCGATGGGTGGTGCAAGTTTTATTTCCGCTACTGTATCTGGATGGCCCCAAATTTAAACTGCAAAAGTTAGTCTGGACACACAGACATTACTCGTTTATATAGGGTGGCCGGAAATAAACCCCTTCCCATATCGAACAGATTTTCCATAAGTTTTATCGTTTTGATGCAAAGTTCTAGGGGTAATTTATGCAAGGAATAGAATGTGCGTATTTTCGAAGCATGAAAAAATTTCTCTGACTCTGATTTAGGTGATTTTCGCTTCAATGTACCCACTTCGTTTCTGAATCTGGGTCAAGCTAGCTATTTTGAGTTTTGTTCTAAAAATAATCTTCCAGGGGTAATTTTATTCAGGAAGTCTATTGAGCGCATTTCCAAGCCGCAAAAATGCTTCTCTGACTCTGAAATTACCCCCAGGAATATGATTTTAGGAAAGAGTCCAAAATAACTCCCTTGACCCTGCTCAGGGAAAGGGTGGGTGAAAATCGCCTAAATCAGGGTTACTGTAATTTGTTCATGCTTCAAAAATACGCGTAATCGATTCCTCGCATAAAATTACCACTATAACCTTGAATCAAAACGATAAAATTTATGGGAAATCTGTTCGACATGGGGCCGTTTATTTCCAGCCACCTTGTAGTAGTAGGATACCTTGGCTTCATCAATTGATAGAGAATTGAGATGATAAACAACATGGCTTTTATCATCTTTAAAATTCGTTTATAATTACATATTAAATAATCTTACTTTGATCAGCTTCTCCGATATAATACGAATATAAATTTTTAAGAACATTTTCAATCGAGACGGTTTTAACAACAGATACTGGTTTGCCAGAATAAAACTGAGCTTCTTTGATGATGACTTTTTTTGCCTCTTCCTGAATTGCATTTAAAGAAAGGTTTTAGGGCGGAGGAGCCCAAAAAGTGAATTTTTGAGGGAGTAAAAAATCGTTATTATTGGAAAGAAAGTCACTTTTCTTGAAAACTATATATGCTTGGGTCATAGTCGAAGCGTACTGGAAAGGGAACGAATAACAATAAAAACGTGCTTTACATTTAGGAAACGGTTTAGCAGAAAAAAAGTTATAAAAACAGTGAAAGAGTCCGGAGGCCGATTTTGGTGAAACATGACATCTCGATTTCTCTATAAGTTTAAAGGCGCAGGACCTAACTTATATGTTTTTGTTAACCACTCACTAGGTACTTAAAAATAGGCTTCAAATTTATGGCAACACTTTTTGGCGTAGTCCCATCCCCTAGGCGACTTTTCCATATATTGCCTCTTAAGTGACAAGTTTTTTTCATATTTTATCGATCTTTATAAGGAGTTCGAAGATTATTCACTTCTTAAAATTTTTAAAACATACTCTAGTAATCAGATATTGAAAACCGACGCGCTCATTTACAGCTGAGATGAGACCTGCCTCTAATATAGCAGGAATTTCACCACTGTCGAATTGTGCCACATTCGATTGTGCATTTGCTATAACCAATTGAACAACTTGTCCTTCCCTAATACCATGTTTTTCCAGAGTGTCGTGATTTTCCAAATGTTTTCCAGAAAAGATCAAAGACAAGTTTTCAACAGATTGATTAACTATAGCAGAAAGAGCTTTTTTAGCCTAAATATTACAGTATGTTAAAGGGGGAGGTAAATTTTCCATCCAGTGATTAAAAAAAGTCATATCTCGGCTTATATTAAGTAAAAAAATTTTTATTATGTCAAAAAAATTTCGGTTTTTCAGTCATATAATTCGAGTATGAAGAAACTTTTTATGCGAATTTCAAAATTTTCCGACTTCACGTTTCAGCTGTAATGAATTTTCAACAATATGCAATTTTTGACTTTCTTTGAAAGAATTTTCTGTCCCTTTATTTTTTGTAGGGAAATCCGTTTTCAATGAAATTTTTTTCAGTTAGAGGTAATCAAGGACGATCTACAAGATGCACTCATCCGTTTTTCCCCTCGACCCGAGTTTTGGAGATGTCGAATTTTCTTTTCAGGGGTACCCAAAACTGTCATTTTAGGGATTGTTTCGTAGAGTCACCCAGAATTATTTCTTTCGGAAAAAATTTATTGGATCGACGCCGAATTTTATGAAGTATCTTTTGAGAATCATTTATCAAAATTGGAGACAAAAAATTTTTGACCTATTTTGAGCTAGCCGGGAGTCAAAATATTTTTGTCTCCGATTTTGATGATTTGGGTATCAAAAGATTCGCCATAAAATTCTGCTTTGACCAAAGTTGCCCAGAATTTTCTGCTCTACAATATAGGCTACTATAAAAAAAATCTATTTCGTGTCCATGTTCCTTTAATATAAGCCGAGAAATAAATTTTTTATCACCGGATGGAAATATACCATCTTTAAAGCAGCAAAAATACCTGCAAAACAGTGGTAGTTGGAGTTAATTCCATTTCAAGAGTTTTAGTTGTTGTTTCAAACTTGATCTTCATATTCTTATTTCCCATATTTTGAATTATAGTGTTTTGAGTTAAAGCTGAAAGTAGAGCTGTACGAGTTCGAAACTGGGACCGGGCGCCCCGGCTTTTCTCAGGTCCCAGTTCCAACTTTTGCCGGTAACGAAATCGATGCCGGGACTCCCGACCCCAATCTCGGGTGGGAATCGGAGCTTGAAAATGTTTAGAAAATGACGATTTTTGGAGAAAAACGGATGAATTTTGATGAAATTTTTTTTAAAATGATCATTTCTAGGGGTAATTCTATTCGGGAAATCGATTGTGCGCACTCCCAAATTGTGAAAACGCTTCCTTGATCCTGATTCAGGGAATGGGAGTGGGTGTATTGAAGCGAAAATCAAACATTTTCGGATTTTTATGAGAAAACCATCGATTCTTAGGTTTTTCTAGGCGGGGAATCGATTGCGCGCATTCCCGAACCGTGAAAACGCTTCCTTGACTCCGATTCAGGAAAAGGATACGTATTTACATAAATAAATTGATTTTCGCTTCAATACACCGATTTCACCCCTAAATCAGGGTCAAGGAAGCGTTTTCAAGGTTCGGGAGTGCGCGCAATCAATTTCCCGCATAGAATTACCCCTAAAAATGATCATTTTAGAACAAATTTGTTCATGAAATAGTTCATAATTTATACTCCCCCTTTAAAAAAGTGAATTTTTAAAACAAAATAGGCTAGCCAGACTATAAATTGTATAGATATAATTATTAGAGAAAAATGTATCCTTTTGTAAAGTTCGAGTTAAAAATGAAAAAATAATCCGCACTACTGCCGAAAAGACTTTTTGGACAGCCTAGTATTTCCGTACATTTATTAATTCTAACGAAAAACAATTAATTTGGAACTTTTTACCACCTAAATAATGTTGCTTTTTGACTAATGGTGTAATAATTCTCATTCGGTGACCTTGAAATAAGAGATTTTTATCAAACAACGATGATTTAAGAGGCACTTTCTTGAGTGCTCAAAGGTTGCCTTAAACAGTTCGAGCGCGCTCCAAGTTGAATTTATAAAGTGAGATTAATGCATGGGAAAGTTTTTTAAAGTCATTTTTATTCAAAACTCGCACACCCAAAAATTCAAAACCTTGTCCGAAGCTCAATACCATCGATTTTACGTGTATTTTTTGAATTTTCTAACCTCTCTAAAACACCGAAGATAATTTTTTCGGCCAAAATTTCTTTCTGGCAGATGTATTTCAATATGGAGAACATTTCTAGCGTGGTTTCGAAAAAATCCGAGAAACTTCGATTTTTGAGCCATTTTTACACGTGGGAGTAGAAATGAAATCGAAAAAAAATTTTCTCGGATTTTTTCGAAACCATGCTAAAAAATTCTCCATATTGAAATGCATCTGTCAAAAAGACATTTTGGCCGAAAAAAATTATCCTGAGTGTTTTAGAGAGGTTAGAAAATTCAAAAAATACACGTAAAATCGATGGTATTGAGCTTCGGACAATGTTTTGAATTTTTGGGTATGCGAGTTTTGAATAAAAATGACTTTAAAAAACTTTCCCATGCATTAATCTCACTTTATAAATTCAACTTGGAACGCGCTCGAACCGTTTAACACTACTCCCACCTAGGTTTGAATTTTCGAGATATCGTCTCTTAAATATTTAATAAAAATTTTACACTATAACGAGAGTTTTTACACACTGGGAATCGATTTCTGGTGGAATTGAACGGTAAAAAAATTTCCCTGGTTCCCTAGACCCCTAAAATCCAAAATATCGATTTTTTCCAGTATAGCCACTTCCTGAACTTTTCACTGAAAAATAACACCGGGAATCGATTCAGCGGGTCGACAAACTCCCAGAAACACTTTGCTCCCTTTCCAGGATTCAAAATTAAGCCAATTTACGAAAGGTCAAAAATCGACTTTTTACACACAAAAAATCGATTTTCGCAGGATTGAGTACTGGAAAGGGAAGTAAAATGTTTCCGGGGGTCTTTAGGTACGGGGAATCATTCCCGATGTTATTTTTCGGTGAAAAGTTCAGGAAATAAGTGTAATGGAAAAAACTGATATTTCTGGACATTTTTCCGGAAAATTAGGGAAATTTTTTACCTCCAATTCCATCGGGAATCGATTCCCCGTGTGTAAAAACCCTAGTTATACGTGTAAACAGGCGAATTCGTTCATTTTCAACGTGTCGGGAGTTGAAAAAAGTTGATTATTGACACGAATACTTGCTCTATTCAAAAGTTAACTCCATCATAATACATATCTGACCCTGGTTCGTGGAAGAGATATGTTATAGTGTGCTATTCTTATTTGTTGTTTGATTATAGTGTTTGCTATTCTTATTTGTTATATGCTATTCCTATGTCTATTGAAGAGAAATTGGCTAATACAAATCGCAAACTTGCCCTTTTTGGGTATTTTGTATAAGAAGATTTTATATTTTTGGTGACAAATCAAAATGAAGGAATTGAAATTTTTGAAAAAAAATTGGGCTTTTGCCTATAAAAGCCCAATTAAATGACCATAAGGACCATTAAGATTTTTTCATTTTTCGGATTTTTGTACTTGGGAAAATTCCCGAAAAATTCCGGTTCAGAATGAACATTCTAGTCGGTCCCGACTTTGCCACTCCCGGTCACGACTTTTCCCGAAAATCTCGGTCCCGTACAACTCTAGTTGAAAGCGATGAAGGCTGAGATTTGCTGAAAAAATTTAAAACAATGATTCTGGAATTAGAGAGAGAGAGAGAGAAAATTGTGAGATATCAATGATAGCTCACAAAATTTGTGAGTTATCAAATAGCCCGTAGTTCTGTGTCGCAACTATTCGCCCGTTCAAGTGAGAATTCGAAAAGCTGTGGGAATGTGGGCTAAAGTCAATTTCGATTGGCTTTTTTTAAAATTGGCCATGACTCCGAGAGAAAGCGATTTGAGAATTTGGCGACAGCACAAATAGCTCACAAAAAATTTATTTCAAAACCAATGAACTATCTATGAGTCAACGATTAGGGGTCATCCAGATATTACGTAATCAACTTTTTGGTGGTTTACCCCCCCCCCCCCCCAACGTANCCCCCCCCCCAACATGATTAAATAATATCTGAATGACCCCTTATGTCGAAATTCATAATTTCATAAAAGTTGAAATTCTCATGTATTGCGAGGGAGCGCTTCACTTCAGAGTTCCCTGTAAATTAGCCGACAGAGCGAAATGACGGCTCTGATTTTTAGGCAAAATCTTCGTGATCTAGAAGGGAATTGAACCCATGCCCACCACTTTTCACGTGACCCTATATTGGACTACAGGATCACGTGAAAAGTGGTCTTCCAATAAATCCACTTATGGCAGTATTCATTTCCTTCAATCATTGTTGTAGAAAATTTAAAACTTTATTTACAAAAAATAATATAATTTTTAATAGTGCAAGCTATTTTTTATCGGTACATTTGCCTCCAAAACTTCTGTCATTGCTGCCAAAAAGCGTTCAATATCGGTGACCGTGAAGCCTTTTTTAATGCTGCTATTTGTTCGAATCACCACATTATAGTGGCTGGAACTGGGGGTGTTACTAAAATTGTTGGTTACGTTTTTTAAAAGAGGTTTTGTCGCAGTTGGTACCAGTCGCTTCACCAGAGTCGGGGATGCGATCGCAAAGGGGGCGTGGTAGGTCAGAAAATATAAAAATATAGGCGAAAAATAAAAATTTTTCGTCCCAGTAAAAATGATAAGGCGACCCTTGTGTTTTTTCGGCACGAGTGTACGCTACTGGTTGGTAATAAAACAAGGTCGAAATTAGGGTCAGGCTATTCACTGACCACCATATTGTAGTGGTTCGGTACGATGCCAATGAGTTCAACATCACCTGGCACATGCAAGGTTCAATTCCACCTTGCATCCAAAAGATTTTGCAGAACAAGTGATAGATCGGGGATAACAACAACATATTCTTATAAACTCTGTATCATGTCGCGTATGGCCTAATGGCTATAGTATGCTCCAGCCGGACTAAGGGAAAAAGTTGTTCCTAAATGGCCTAATGGTTAGGACGCTGGCCATTCATATTATAGGTGCGGGTTCGATCCCCGGAGATTAAAATTTTGTATTTTATCGATTCATAAAAAGTTGTTAAAACAAGTTTCCGTTAAAATTAAGAAGAAGTTTATGCCCTACAGGAACTTGTTGCGCTGGGGGAGGAGGCTTCTTTTTTTAATGGGTTGATTTCATTTTGGCTTGATGAAGGCGAACGACTACCTCATCCAAAACTGTAGTAGAGGAGAGAGAAGGGTTGGAAGAAGGGGACTTTTTTGGGTGGATAAGGGGTGAACTTTTTGGGAGGGGGAGGGAGAATGGATTTTTTGAGAGGGGAAGGGGTAAAATGTTCCCTTTAACTCACCGTTCCATATCATGAGCCCACCAAGTGTCAACTCTTGCCCAGCCATGTCTTGAAACAACAAAAGTATTTGATAGCCACTTTTGTTTCTTGTAATAAACAGCTCTGACTTCTTTGAGTTGAACTCGTTTCTTTCGAAAAAAAGTAGAATAATTTTTTATGGTCAGCTCTGTGGGGGTGACCTGAAAATTTGCAGAATTTAAAAATTTTTACAGAATTTTTAAATTTACCTCAATAAAACGATCTTTGTATAGATATGTAACCGTCATTTTAGCTCAAATAACTAAAAATTTATAAAATTCGGGTTCAGAGTTTTTATGACCAAAAAATGGTATTTTTTCAACTAAAAATCTCATTTTTTGGCATCCATTTTTAACTTATTTTTTGTGAAAAAAATGAATTTTTTTATTGAAAAAATTCAAAAAATGGACATTTTTTCAAAAATTTACAAAATTG
>OZJO01013307.1:0-11169 GCA_900406225.1 Acrobeloides nanus | reverse complement strand
TAAAAAATTGCTACAATGTTCATTTTATGAAAATTTAAAAGATTGATGCAAAAATCGATTTTTTCGCAAAAAATTCAAAAATTTTTGTGTATTACCACGAAGAGCTTGTAACAAATTCAAAATTTCAAACTCAATTATCTCGAAAACTACAACGATTCAGAACATGCCGTAAAAACAAAAAATGCTCCATTTTTCATGTTCTTTCCGAATATATCATTTTTTTCATATGATTGTAAATTACTGGACTGGTCCTTTAAAGTCTACACATGGAATTTCAATTACTTTTATTTAGCTTTCTCCGAGATTCTTATTGGATGGGTATTAATATAAAATTGACCTTATATCGGCTAGCTTATGCCACTGCAATATTAGTTCTTGTTGCATGTTTGTATGACGTGATTTTTGCAGCTATTTTTGGCTATTTTCAATTAAAAATCAAAACGAGTGGGATTTTTTTCCCTTGATAGGGGCAAAAAGGGCAATGACATAATTATGAGCATATTTGTATGTTATTTTGTATATATTTAATTTTTTAATTCCCTAGAAACGATGATTTCAAAAGATCTGAGATAACTTTTTAACCAAAACTTGTGCACTGAATTTTAATTATCTCCATAAAATCGTAAAACTTATGAAGAGAAACTAGTTATCAAAGTTTAAACTTGAAACATGGACTTAATATTCGTCTGTTCTTCTAACAACACCGATCTTTTATTCGCTACCAACACAAATAGCTATACTAACCCACATAATTTCTCGAATGAATATTTGGAATCAGCATGTCAAAATGTTCAAATTCCTTATATAATCGCTACTCAAATTATTCAAATAAGTTTAACTATTATTAGTATGGTGGATTTGGTACTCTTGACGATGATTCTTCTCATTTCGTTATTTGGAGCACAAAAAGAAGACTACAAATGGTTGATTTTAAATTGGAGTTTGTTGAATTTTGTAATGGTTTTTTATTTTGGTGTTAACATAGTTTCGCCGGAGATTGCCAAATATTTGAAATATGCTCCAGCCGGATCGTTGGGGAATTATATATCGACATTTTTTATATTTTATCTGAATCATTTATGTAACTACGCTATTTTTCCAATAGTTTTCAATAGGTATGTTTCTCTTTATAGGCGTAGCCAAGGGGGGCTATAGTCCCCCTCCCTGTTGTCCGAAAATCATAATGAAAAATTTATTAAAAAAATGAAAAATTTGACCGTTTAGCCCCCCTCTCTGTTGCGTCTCAGCCTCCCTCTGTCGCAAAATCCTATGTTTCTCGTTATAGCTTTTAAAAATATATATAGGTTGTTTTTTCGGGAAATCACGAGCTCAGGATTTTGAAGAAGAAAAAAAACGTAATTTTCAAAATGCTACTCTTCCGTCAAGTTAACAGATTGTTGAGAAATTTTTTTGCAAAAATGAAGAGGAAATTTAGCTCTACAACACCAAGGTCTCCGATTTTGCAAATTTTGTTTTTTTTTCATGAATAAAATGTTAGTGTTGTAGAGATAGATTTCCTCTTCATTTTTGCGAAAATTTTTCTCAAAAATCTGTTAACTTGGCGGAGGAGTAGCATTTGGAAAATTACGTATTTTTCAGAAAAATTTCTTTACTTTGATTGCCTGATCTTTAATACTAATTTATTATTGAAACGAAAATTCAAAAAAATTTTTCTTCAAAATCCTGAGCTCGTGATTTGCCGAAAAACAATCTATATCAATCCGAAATTTCTCATTTATTTTCAATTTTTAGGTTTCTAGCCTTGTATCTTCCAAATTTTTACGATCGTCTATTCTCAAATAAACTAATTTTATTCCTATCTATTCTTGGCTATGATCTCATAATGCTAGTGATAATTACGCTTTATAATGTATCTAATAACTCTTGGGTGGGGCTAATCATCGGGTTCATAGTTGCTATAGTTACAATGATCTTTGCCCTCGCTATCTTGATAAAGATCTACAAGCTTATGAAGCTTATCGATAAGAAATCATCACAAACAAGCACATATAAAAACATGCAAACTGCAGCAATGATGTGTCTATTGGAAGGATTTATTGGAATTTTGATCAATCTTCCGAGTATTTATAAGAATGTTTTTATATTAACCGTAAGTAAGAGATTCGTCCTAATGTTTATGTTATGCCTATTCCTAAGCTTAAATTTAAGCCTTAACATATAACTATAACCATACATAAGCAAGGGAGAGGGGACTGGACCCAAAATACGAATTGAATTCATGTTTTTAAGCGTTTTCCCTACCAATTTTACTACGAATTGGGTCCCTATTTTTCCTTTAAAATTTTTTTCAATACGACGAATTGGGAGGAGACAGTCCCCCTTGCCCATATATGACTATAACTATATCTATACATATATATCTACGCCTATACCTTACCTATACATATACCTTATCTATGTTGCAGATCAAAATGATCGCTCTGTATCTTACCTATACATATACCATAAATTTTAGAATCAATATTTTGATGGTTCGGACCTTCAATTTTACTTGTTAAAGATCTATCTTATCGTAGTAATCTTAAACGAGTTCATAAACTACTATGGAATAGTGTTTGATTGCATTATCACATTATTCGTCCTAAAATCTTATAGAATTGTTATTTTGAATGTGCTCATGTATCCACATAAAGTGTATAGAATTCATTGGAAAAAGATATCAACTTCTTTCATTGTTGTTCGTCCTACCACTGTCGTAACAAGATTTTAATGTTTTAAATTAAACAATTGTTCATTTGTCGTTCTATGTCATAAAGTGTTAATCAAATAAAGTTGTTTGATATAGCTCGAATAAAATAATTTTCGTTCTCCGTTTTACCATCCAAAGGTAATTGCTACATGAAAAATTGTTTTTAAGCTCTCTATAAAATAAATCAATAAACCGATTTATGAACAAACGCTAATATAATTTATTACGTTGCCAGGTGTGTCGAAATTTCTACCATTTAATCAAAACATTCACATCTCATTATAAAATCTGGCAACATTTATGGCTTTAATCTACCCTGTATTCGATTGTTCACATATCTAGTCCCTGTTTTCATTTTACAAAGATATTTATTACCTTATGGACTTGATAACACTTTGTTTTAACCCAAATTTCACTTATATAGCCCAAGAAAATTCAGCGTATGTTCCGTATGTCCCTATATGTGATAACCTCATCAATATCTATGTTATCACTCATAACATTCTAGATATCAGTTCAGTATTTTTCTTAAATATAGAGTTATTTCTCCTACTATTACTCATATCCATAACACTTTTCGGAGGCATAAAAGAGGACTTTAAGTGGTTAATTCTCAATTGGACACTGATAAGATTAATACTTGTTTTATATTCGGATATTGACATGATTACAAAAATATCTAATTCTTTACAATTGGCCATGAAGCCAGGAAATTTTTGGTATTATCTATATTTATTTTTTAATGCCTATTTGAATAACTTGGGGCTGTTCATGATTTTTCCGATTATTTTGAATAGGTATATGTTTTGATTCTGATTTATATCAGCCCCTGTCCATGTGTTGTTCCGTTTCCTTTTCCTGTACTAGTTTTTGTACTATCCATTTAGATCATCTCTAGATTCCTAGAGTTTTTTAAGATTTGTTGAGTTTGTCTTGTTTCTCCAGAGTTTGGCTATATTTTCTAGAGTTTATCCGGATTTTTTAGAGTTTGTCTATGCCTAAGCCCATGTTAAGCCTAAGCATAAGCCTAAGCCAATCCTAAGCCAAGCGTAAGCCTAAGTGTAAGCCTAAACCTAAGCCTGAGCGTAAAATTAAAAACATTACTCATGACTTACCTATGCCTAAGGTTTTGTCTAGGTTTTCTAGATTTCCTCGATTTGTCTGCTTTTCTAGATGTTCTCGAATTTCATACCTAGACTCTTTTTTATATTCAATTTTTAAGATTCATCGTCTTATACCTACCAAACATTTACGACATCCTATTCAAAAGAAAAATTTTCTACTTATTTTGGATTGTAATCTACGACTTCCTATGGTTAGTCTTGGTAGTTGTTATGTTTGGAAATTTTGTAATAATCATCATCGTAATCACTTCAATTTCTTCAATAACCATTATTTTATCTCTTTTACTAATATTAAAACTTCGGAAAATGTTAAAAATGGTTGATAAAAAGTCTACTCAAACCGATACCTATAAAGAATTGAGAAGAGCTGCTTGGATGTGTTTTGGCGAGGGGTTTATTGGATTGATTTTGGTTGTCCCTAATATTTATTTGAGCATTTTCCGGTTAACTGTATGTTTTTACTAACTTTTATCCGACATCCACCTTTATGAAACTAATATTATCCGGAGAAGTGCCCCAAAAACCCAACTAGTAGTTGATCAGGATGTGGTTTTTTAGATTTCAACCGAACATCGCTTAAAATATTAGACATAATGAATATATAAAATGCCACAATTTTTTCCAACCGCCAATTACTTTTTGAGAAAAACCATCTCAAATTTCATGTTTTTAATACGAAAAAATTCATCTGAAACGTATTCCTCTGAAACATATTCCTCTGAAAAATCGAAAAATCGAATTTGTTCATTTTTAATCCAAAAATCGTGTTTTTTCGTATATGAGAAATCATGCTTAGTTATGAATTACAACGAAACTTTGATGACTTGATATAGCAAAAGCATTACTAAAATTTTTCTAAAAATAATATATTACTTAAAACCGGATGAAAAGACCTTTTCCATGAGAAGGAATGATCGAAAGTTACAAAAAAAGTCAAGTCAAAATTTCCTTTATATCCATCTAAAAAATTTTTGCAACGGACACTTACCGTTCGAAGTTTATTTTTTCTTGAGTTTATTTTTTAGATATATTAAGCGTTTACAAAGCAAAAATCTTATTGAAAAACTTTGAAAGATTTCATAAGAGCTAAAAATTTTCTTTTTAGGTAACTCAATTTGATGGCTCAAATTTTCAAATTTTCTTGATTAAGCTTTATCTAATTGGATATCTCATAGCGGAGTATATCAACTATTATGCATTCGTGTTTGATTGCCTCATAACTTTGTTAGTGGTAAAGTCATATAGAAGAAAGGTTTTACTCATCGCAAAATACCCGTATAAACTTTATCGGCAATATTACAAGAAAGAGACAATTACGTCAACCAAAATAATAATTGTTACATCTATTAATAATAGAATAAAATAATGTTTTTTGAATAAGCTAAACCTATATTTAGCGATGTATTGCGTAATTATTGACCGTATAAACAGATAACTCGTATAAACTGATAAACAGACTATCAAGGGATCGGTGTTTTGGGTTTTCAAGCATTAAAAGTGTGATTTTTTGAATTTTCCCCTGAATCAGAGTCAAGGAAGCGTTTTCACGGTTCGAGAGTGCACGCAATCGATTCTCCGCCTAGGAAAACCTAAGAATCGATGATTTCTCATAAAAATTCGAAAATGTTTGATTTTCGCTTCAATACATCCACCTCCTTCCCTGAATCAGGATCAAGGAAGCATTTTCAAGGTTTGAGAATGCGCGCAATCGATTCCCCGTATAAAATTACCCCTAGAGGGTCACTTGTTAAAAAAATTTTTTTTAATTTTCTACCCCGGCCCTGTTTTGGACTTCCCCTTTTAAAAAAAGCGCTATTTTTGGATGGGTGTTGCATGGAAAGATGGTCAGCGAGAAAAATGAGAACATACGTTTGGCCAAAAACAACCGTATCTGAGTAGATGGTGTACTCCCCTTGCAAACAAAAAAGAATCTTCGTCCAAACCTATTTTTTCGATTTTTAGAATTAAAAACAAAAAATCGTAAAAATCGAGATTTTTTAGGTCCCAAAATTGTTTTTAATTTTTCCACGTGTAGAGACGCAAACCGAACAAACTGTAAAATATGTTTGAAAGATCTTGATTCGAAGATAGTCCATAGCTTGACATTTTGGCCTAGGCCTCATATAGCCAGAGGTTAACTAGGATGAATGTGGGGCCCTTAGCCTTAGGGGATTGAGGAATGTGTATTCTTCATGCCATATCTCCATAGGGACCCCACTCTTATTGGTAACATGGGTATATTCGTGTTCTACACATCATGCCCTACACGAATGCAATCTGATGGCAGTTATTTTCCGAGTAATCAGTATTAAGTTCTTCAATAAGACAAAAAATTTGTACAATTTTTGGTATTAAAATTTTTAACAGTATAGGGATGAGTAATAATGTTATTAGTGTGATAACATCTAGATCTTTAATTTAAAAATTCATTAACGAGGCAAAAAAGCAGTTTTATTACCAATCTTATGAATCAGTGATTTATTCGGTTCCTAAAATAAATATATTATGTTAAATTTTATAAATGTAGTTACCAATCATTTTGAAGCTGTCGAAAATAAACATCGACTTCTTCCTCTGCTTTAAAGATCATTTGTTGGCCTTTAAAAGTTGTTAGATTTTTGAGCCTTTCATTAGTCATGTTCGAATCTGCTATGGGATTACTTTTAAATATTTTCTTTTTGAATAATTTTAACTGACTAAAATCGAAATATCATAAACTTGTCATGTACATGATTTCATAGATCTAGATCATACATCGGCAAGGAGGGGGGGGGGGGGGGGGGGGGGAATCTCTCCCTGACCCACGCACCCATGGACCTAAAATTGAGGGGGGACCACCGCATCGATGTAAAATTGAGGGGAAGGACCACTGCATCGGGGCCCCTCACCCATCTTGCCGATCTATTATGGGCTAGATTATTAGGATCATACATCGTCAACTTCTCTAACTGCCATCCCCATTTTTTGGGAATTTCGAAGAAACCGTTAAACCGTGCGCATCAAATTGTTTTTAAAATCAATAAAAATCAACAACCCGTTTGTATCTGGCTTTAAATTTTGAAAAATATTAAACGGGCCTTATGATTTTGAAAATTTTCAAAAAAAAATTTTTTTAATGTTTTTAATTTGTTTTGAACCATTTTAATTACAGATTTTCCCTTTTTAGCTATTTTAAAGATCCGTGCGCGTCTCAGAAATTGTTTATCTCCTCCTTTGCAACGTATGATTAGGTTCACACCGTAGGAGGTAAAGGTATCATCAATAAAAAAGGTATCAGCATAGAAATTATCATTTTGATGTTATTGAATATAAGAAATTTTTTGATTTTTCGGCAGTGCAATTTTTTAACTTGAGTGTAGAAATCTTTACTTCTACCTATAATAACTCACTTATAAAATAATTGTTTCCATGTAGACGTTGTCGAAACGACGAACACTACCAAAATTATCATGATCGCTGCTACTATATAATTAAATATTGTGAAACATAAACACTTAACTATACTGGAATCGACATAATCAGCGACTATAAATACCTAAAAATAAAAATTTATAAAAATACTTGTGAGCTATAGTGGGTGTCTATAAAAAATGAGACTGAAAAACTCAGGCATAAACAAATTTTTTCCTCTGGTCAAAATCAAAAATTTTTATTCCCGACACACTTTTTTCAAAAAATAATATGAATTTTCTTTCAAGGTTTTTGATTTCAATCATCGGAATTTTTTGCTTGAGATTTGTTTGTCTCATTTTTTGGGACGTCGACTTGAAAACTTACCGATGCGGCTATAAAAACATTACACATGCCCACAGAACATACTTTCCAAAGTATGCTAATGGATCTAATATTTTCATATAGCTGATACTTATGGCTTAAAGTAAAATCAATGTCACGTTCGTTGAATTGTTTATATTTATAAATGTTATAGAAATATCCACCAATAAAGGCCTGGAATAAACAACGGTTAAAAAATAAAGAATACTTACACTTATGCTGACTGCTCCTATGAAGAGACAAGGTATGGCCAAATATAAAAGATTCGGAATTATGCCTACATTTAAGTTCTTGTCATTAGTAACCAAAAAAACTTGCCTATACAAAATAAAATCGTCAATGATGGCGCTAATAAGATAGAGTAAAGTAGAGAGAATAATATTAATGTATTGGATCTCCAATTTTCATATGTTTTATAATTAATCGTGGCTAAGGTCCGCTCAAGTAATATTGCCCACAAGATAAAGCAAGCTATAGCGCCAAAAGAATACCTAGCAATTTGACAAAATCCAAAGAATCCCACGTTAGTCAATATTGTTGGACCATATAGCATAAATAAATAGTCCGTATCTTAAAAATTTTTTATTAACCCATATATGTTCTTAAATGAAGAAGGATCGGTTGATAGTCAACAAAAGTCATCCCTGTGATTAATCGATTGCGCACATTCACGAACTGCGAAAATTTTTTGATGAACTTGATCAGGCCCTTGTTTTTATATGATTAAAAAACGAAAATAGAGCCTAGACGCTCAGGATTGTATATGCTGTGTCCGATTTTGAATTTCGTCCGATTCTGAATCTGAATTCGGATTCTGAATTCAGATTCTGGATTCGGATTCTGAATCCGGATTCAAAATCCGAATCCAGAATCCGAATTCAGAATCCAAAATCCGAACGAAGATAATCGATTCAAAATCGGACGTCCAATTCTGAATCGGACAAAATTCAAAATCGAACACAACATATACATTTTTCTATACTGGAGTTTAAGGGAGTGTTCTATCAGAATTCGGTCAAACCTCGATTTAGTGACACTCCTAAAAAAACTCAGGCACAAAAAATTTTTCTGTGGTCAAAATCAAAAACTCAAAAGAAAACATCATATTATTTTTTAAAAATGTTATAAGGTTTTCTTTTGAGTGTTTTATTTTGACCGTCGGAAAATTTTTGTTTGTGCCAGAGTTTTTTTAGAGGTATCACTAAATTGAGATTTGACTGTATCAAAGTTTTTGGATGATTTGGACTTAACCAACAAAAAAGAATTTTTGATTTTCCCTCAAAAAGAATTCGTATCAATGCGCAATTCTCTCCCTGATCATGATCAGGAAAGTATTTTCACGATTCTAGAATATGCGCAATCGTTTCCTCGCATACAAAAACCCCCAATGGTGTCTTTTTCAGAATTCTATCCCGAATCTCAAATTTTACGATTCTGGATCCAACGGATCTTAGCGAACCCGAAATCTTTCGTTCCGGGTTAGAATCCAGATCCACTAAAGATCATCGGATCCGGCTCCGGATACGAAACTCTAATCAAAAATGCGAAGCCAAAATGGGACATAGGAGAAAATACTGGTTAAGAATGATAAATCTTTAACACCAAACCAAACCTAACATAACATAATTATCTTACCAGAATTTTCTATATGTGCTAATATCCCGATTATTATGATCAACCTACTAAGTGTAGAAAGTAGAAAAAATACATAAGTACTTTGAATTAATGCCATAAAATGAATATGTAGCAATCCTGAAGCTTTGATCATGAATAAAGTAACTAGAGATATAGCAATAGATATTATTATTAAAATAATCTCTATCACAATAATGAAATCAGAATAAATAAACATAGTCTTTTCATGCAAATTTTCGACTTGGATCGCTTCCGACTTATCCATTTTATAACAAAATAAACATCAACTTTGTGTTGTAAATAAGGATGTTGATATCAAAAGTTCGGAATGCCTATGGAATAGTTTTAATTGCTAAAATATGAAGATAGCAAGATGGTCATTAGTTAATTATGCATAAGCAAAACAAAAAAAGGATTTCTAACTAGAAAAATCAAAAACCTGTGGTTAAAAAGAATAATAATTATGTATCTTGATTTCATATACAAAAAAAGTTAATAGATTGTGCATTTATTTTTATGGTTCTTTGAAGAAATTGATAGATTTCTAAAAAAGAGAAAACATTTATTTGTGCGATATCGTAATTTTGTGACGTTAAAGCATATTTCATTTACGCATGCAGTGACGTAGCCAGGATTTTTTTGAAAAATTTTTTTTATTTTCACGAATTTTAAATCAAAACTACTTTTTTCGGATAGCCAAGTAGGGTGTTTGTTATACATTTTTTGAAAAAAAATTTTTTTGACCAGAAGGTACCCCTCTACAGGCCTATGAACGTACCCCCCACTCAGAGGATTTATTTTTTTTCCAATCCGGATGAAAATAGCGCCAAAAGATACTCCAATGAAAATAAATATACCCCCTCAATAGCCAATAGATGAGAAAAGTTGAAGAAAAAAAGATAGAGATTTTTTAAAAGCCGTACTATGCTAATTTTAGTTAATTTTGCATAGTACGGCTTTTAAAAAATCTCTATCTTTTTTTCTTCAATTTTTCTCATCTATTGGCTATTGAGGGGCTATATTTATTTTCATTGGAGTATCTTTTGGCGCTATTTTCATCCGGATTGGAAAAAAAATAAATCCTCTGAGTGGGGGGTACCATTTTTCGTTCATAGGCCTGTAGAGGGGTACCCTTTGGTCAAAAAATTTTTTTTCAAAAAATGTATAACAAACACCCTACTTGGCTATCCGAAAAAAGTAGTTTTGATTTAAAATTCGTGAAAATAAAAAAGTTTTTTTTTCAAAAATCCTGGCTACGTCACTGTACGCATGACATAAAATGTTTTAATTTTGTGTTATTGTTAAAGAAATTGAAGAAATTTTTTGAAGTTTCTTCTACTTAATTAGGTGTACCCAGGTTATTGTTGCAACAACTTGTATATAGTGTGCTTAGACCAAAAGTTAAGTTTCAAACAATTTAATTCTAAATATCTTTAGAATCATCTTGTTTTGTTTTTATTTAATTTTCTTGAAAAAATCATTTTTTTGATAAAAATCGTTTTTAAAAGTACTATGCACGCACAGACAAGTTGGGGCGATTTTTCGTTTCAATAATATAAACTACATTGCAAATCAGGCAAAGGAATATCATATAAAAAACTTGAAATTTTTGTAAATTTTTAGCACGGCTGACCAAACTGCAAAAAAAGTGGGAACAGGTCGAAAACAGCTGTAAACGACTTCTTTTTGCATAATCCTTCCGATGCTCTAGCCACTTGGCTACGGATATTGTTCTTAAAATGAATTTTTGTCCGCATTGACAATCGCTTAAAAAGTTTTAACTATAATATTAACATGACGAAACCATTTTTCACATGGTACCAAAAGTAGCAGCTTTTCCTATAAAAAAGACTCTATGTGACGTTTTTTATTGTTATAAAGGTAAAGGCGTAATGTACAATATGAGATTGTGTGAAAAATTTTATG
>OZJO01013302.1:0-19301 GCA_900406225.1 Acrobeloides nanus | reverse complement strand
GTTGGGGTTAAAACTTATAACCCCTAATTTTGACGCAATTTTTTTCATTTTTTGACCCCCGGAAAATTTTTTCAGAATTTTTCAATGCGCGCAATCGATTCCTCGCATAAACTTACCCCTAAAAATGATTTTGTTGGGGTTAAAACTTATACCCCTAATTTTGACGCAATTTTTTTCATTTTTTGACCCCCGGAAAATTTTTTCAGAATTTTTCAATGCGCGCAATCGATTTCTCGCATAAAATTACCCCTAGAGGGTCACTTGTTAAAAAAATTTTTTTAAATTGTCTACCCGGCAATAAGTTGGACCCCCCCCCTTTAAAGGGGACCGAACATCGCGACAAGATCTCCGGCAAAAAAATTTTTTTCATGATTTTTTCAGAAATGACCCTTATAGGGGTAATTTTATGCGAGAAATCGATTGCGCGTATTCCCGAAACGTGAAAATGCTTCCTTAACCCTGATTCAGGGAAATAGATTTCTCCCTCAAAATCATATTTCTGGGGGTAATTTCATGCGGGGAATCGATTACGAGCATTCCCGAACCTTGAAAACGCTTACTTGACCCTGATTCAGGGAAGGAATCGGTGTATTGAAGTGGAAATCAAACATTTTCGGATTTTTATGAGAAAACCATCGATTCTTAGGTTTTTCTATGCGAGAAATCGATTGCGCGCATTCCCGAAGCGTGACAATGCTTCCTTGACCCTGATTCAAGGAAATTAGTACAGGGTGAGCAAAAAAAGTGGATTTTTGGGACCCAAAAATTTATTTTTCTAAGGGTAATTTTATGCGGAGAAACGATTGCGCGAATTCCTGAACCCTAAAAATGCTTCCCTGGGCTTGATTCAGAGAAAAAATAGGGTTTTTAAAAATCGATTCTTAGCATGAAATTACCCCCAGTAATATGATTTTGAGGGAGAAATTTCAACATTTTTCGATTTTCGCTTCAATACACACATCTATTTCCCTGAATCAGGGTCAATGAAGCATTTTCACGCTTCGGGAATGTGCGCAATCGATTCTCCGTCTAGAAAAACCTAAGAATCGACGGTTTTCTCATAAAAATCCGAAAGTGTTTGATTTTCGCTTCAATACACCGATTCGTTCCCTGAATCAGGGTCAAGGAAGCGTTTTCAAGATTCGGGAATGCGTGCAATCGATTCTCCGCATGAAATTACCCCAGAAATATGATTTTGAGGGAGAAATTTCAACATTTTTCGATTTTCGCTTCAATACACTCATCTATTTCCCTGAATCAGGGTCAAGGAAGCATTTTCACGCTTCGGGAATACGCGCAATCGATTTCTCGCATAAAATTGAAATGACCTATAAGGGTCATTTCTGAAAAAATCATGAAAAAAATTTTTTTGTCGGAGATCTTGTCGCGATGTTCGGTCCCCCTTTAATATAGGTATAAATTAAGGGTGTATATGAAAATCTACCTGTTTCGAAATTAGTTTTCATAACTAGAGTCGGGTATGTAGAGGTTTTGCGTAAGCATTAGCTTTAATATAGAAATAAATTAAGGGTGGATATGAAAATCCACCTGTTTCGAAATTAGTTTTCATAACTAGAGTTGGATATGTAGGCTATAAGGAATTTTTAAGCAAACAAGCAAAATTTTCCACCAACTTTCATGACCATATCTGCGATATTTAAATGGGAAATACCTTATATAGTATAGCAACTAGGTATATTACTGTGCAATATACTACCTCAACGCTTTCTCTTACTATGTGTGGTTTAGTGGCATACTTAGTAATGTTCCATTCACCGAAAAACATGGGAAATTATAAGTACTTTTTATTGAATTCCACGGTAAGATTATAATACTGTTGAAACCGATATAAAAGAGAGAGAACAGACATCTCGGGGAAATTTCTTAAAGGAGGGGGGTATAAATTATGGACTATTTCATGAAAATTTTTTTTTGTCTAAATTGATCATTTTTAGGGGTAATTCTATGCGGAGAATCGATTGCGCACACTTCCAAATTGTGAAAACGCTTCCTTGACCCTGATTCAGGGAATGGGGAGGGTGTATTAAAGCGAAAATCAAACATTTTCGGATTTTTATGGGAAAACCATCGACTCTTAGGTTTTTCTAGGTGAGGAATCGATTGCGCGCATTCTCGAACCTTGAAAACGCTTTCTTGATCCTGATTCAGGGAAAGAATACGTATTTACGTAAATAAATTGAAAACTTGTTAGTTAGTTTATGTATATTTTTATTCAATTGTTATTGCGCTAAACGTTTTGAAGAAGCATTCAGGGCCATCCCTCCCCCTCATCCACGATGCTCCCACTCCAATATTAGACTATAGTTGACAGACATACAAATCTCTATAAAAATGTCTATAAAAAGTAAAAATAACTTTTCTAATTTTTTAAAATTAGTTATTAGAGTTCAAAGAACCGAATCAGATGGATCGGCTACGGTTCCAATCTGTTCTTTAATCTCTCGGTTCGAGTTATTTTGGTGGTTTTTGTCGAAAAATGACTAAAAATTGGAATTTTTTACCCAAAATTCGCATTTTTATCAAAAATGGCGTTTTGGAGAAAAAATCGCTTTTGTGTAGGGATGACCATGATATATGTAAAAAGCGTATGCGCTTATTACATGTATCATGGCCATGTATTTATGTCAAAAGGTCCAAATTCTGATCATTAATGTTCAAATAGAATGTGTATTACAGTGAAAACCTGAAAACATGATATAAAATTAACTACGCCAATAGAATCTCCATAAATGAATACCCTATATTGAAAAAATAAACGTCTAAAAAGCTTTTTTGGGCGCTGAGATCGAACACTCTCTCAGAATGTACCTTTTTGACAAGTATTGCAAGAGTTTTTCTCGATACTGTATATTAAAAGTTGTTGATCTTTGTGCTTTTCAAAAATTTATCTAGCCTAATACTTTGTAAATTTAAAAATGGGTATACTTGAAAGCATATCTCAAAGATATTTTTGTGTGGAAACGATTACAGCAACTTTTTACTAAATTTATGCTTTAAGCCCCCCCCCCCCTCCTACCTCATTCATCTCATCCCTTTACTATCTGACGACTTTTTTGGCAGATATGGCTGCATCTCATGCACCAAAATTGTATTCCTGAAAATTTTAGATGGGTGACGTAATATATGAACTATTTTGTTATTTACTATTTCAACCAGTACCCTTGTTTCCTTCATATTCAGGTTTGTTATAGGAACAATTACATACACTTCATATTTAGGAGTCTGTCTAGGCTGGCTAAGCCGTCTTGGCCCAACATTTTGTTATTACGGTTTTGCGGGTTACGTATTAGTTTTTGGTCATATGCTATGGTCTTTGACTGTTTCTTTTTTCTATCGATATAGGATATTAGCTCCGACCGCTATAAAGATTAAGTTAGAGCATGAGTTCATTATACCTGCTTTATTCGTCCTGGGTAAGTGATGATCATTCACATTTTACACCAAAAATTTAGGCCTAATTGGCACCTCTCTTCCAATAATAGCTCTAGGTTTTGGTGAAGAAACTGATTACAATAATGTTAAACAAGTTACCCTATCCGTCTGGCCCAATTATGCGACTGAAATCGATCAATTCGTATTATTTGGAGCTAAAGGTGGCCTGCCTATATATGTAAGAAGTGTGAAAAAAAGGATCCAGTTTTACTCAGATGACCCAGATCTATGTACCTATGTAATTGGGCATACGCCAAAATAGGAGGCCAAATTTGAACCTTCGGTACTACTAAGAATTAGCAAGACCACTTTTTTCAAAAAATTTTTTTAGCTTTTTTCTTTGGAAATGACCTCTCTAGGGGTAACTTTATGCGGAAAATCGATTCGATCCTCCCCCCGATGGTCTACATTTTTCCAGTTGCGTATATCTGGAACCGGAAGTGCGTTTTTGCGTTTCTTGCATTTCCGATTTCTGTTTCCAATTTCCGGAAATACGCAACTGGCCCATGGATCATCCTGTCTATGATCGTTTCATCCAATGGATCTTAAACAATTCAAAAGTCTAATGAATTTTTCTTTAGCTCTTTATAGCATTAGTGGGAGTGTTATTATTGGCAAACACTCTAATAGCAATAACTTTAGCTATTTTAATAAACAAAGAGCTCAAAAAACAGGCTCATATTATGAGCAAGAATACTCAAACAATGCACAAGACTTTATCAAATATTTTGTTGGCACAAGTAATTTTTATGAGTTTTGCGTGATTTTCAATAAAAATCAGTTTATTGAGACGATTTTAATTTAATTTCATATGAGGAATTGATTGAACGCATTTTCGAAAAAATTTGTTCGACCTTGACTTATGCGATTTTCGCTTCTATTTACTTATGCCCTCCCTGAATCAGGGTCAGGGAAGCATTTCGCGTTTCGGCAATGCGATCACTCGATTCCTCACATAGGAAAATCCTGGAGTCATTTTTTTATAAAGATTCCATGAGAGTAGCAAAAGCCGGAAAATTATGGTACAACCCAATATTTTCAGGACTCGGGAATGCGCGCAATCAATTCCCCACATAAAATTACACCCATATGGGTAATTTTTAGAACAATACAATTTCGGGACCCCAAAAATCCACTTTTTTGGCACAAACTGTACAAATTACAATCCTTGAATTTTGTAATATCCAGATAATCGTTTCAAAAACAGCATTTTATTGAAAATCAGGAATATGGGTTACATTTTTTAGATCCTTCTACCAGTAGGATTTGTATTTATCCCTGTACTAATATGCATATCCTTTGTCGTGTTCAACTATGCTAACAAAGACCTAATATGGGTTTCGCTAACGCCATTGACTCTATATCCGCTGATTAGCAACGTGATATTTTTGTACTTCAGCAATCCTCATCGAAAAGCTTTTGTCCGCTTAGTCAAATTGCATATCTTAAGGAGGAAAGAAAATGTAGTCGTGCTTGTTTCGAATTCTAATATCTCTGCATTCCAGGCTGCTAATTCAAATATTACTGTAATGCATATGGGTACTAATAATTCATAGAAAATATTAGGATTTTAATTTGAATTTTTTGCTAAATATTAGGTTGTTCAATAAATTCGCGCCACTACATTGTTTAGCACGGAGCTCAAAAATTTTGTCAAAAATGGGGATCTCCAGAAAACCGGCATAAAAGTAATTGTTAAATTTAGTATGTCTTTCTTAAAAAATCTGTTTTCAACGAAATTTTTTTGCTATAGGGTAAACAACTCTCTGAAAGCGGTGTACACAGTTTCTTAACATCACCGCGAGTAGCATGGCGAGTGCCGCAAGGTATAAATTTCATACTCTGAAGAAAAAATGTCCCCGAAAAAGGGCATACACAATAACGGGACGAACAAGAACGGGACACAAAAATGGGATGACAAGAACGGCGCGATTTTTTTCTTCAGATCTCAGCTCCTTTAAAGAATTTTTAGATAGTATAAAAGACTTTTTTTCTCAACTTTTTATCCTGAGTAAAAAAGTCTTTTGACTCTTTTGACACCATATCAAAATTCCTTTTAGGAGCCGAGATCTGAAATCGTCCCGTTCTTGTTGTCCCGTTTTTGTGTTGTTTGAACGATCGTTCTATCCCGTTATTGTGTATGCCGAAAAAAGCCCTGAGGCACTCGCCACGTTACTCGCGGCGATTTGTGAGTAACTATGTAAAAAATAAAATGGTGTAATTATATAACTTTTTGATTAGAGCAAGTTTTCGTGCCAATAAACAATTTTGTCGAGGTGTATGATTAAAAATTCGGTAATCATGAACACACGGTGAACTTGTAAAAAATTATTCGATTTTTTATAGTTTTATAGAATCTCTGAAATAACAACAACAACGGAGGAGAAGTAACAAAAAAAGATAGGTTTAAATTCGTGTGATTGAAGTTTTGATGTTGATGGGAGAGTGAGGCTGCGCGCTAACCGTCTCGAACAGGTGGTCGAGACGCTAAACATCTCGAATTCGAGAGAATTATAACGTATTCGAGACGCTAAACGTCTTGAACAGTAATTCGAAACGTTTAGCGTCTCAAACACCTGTTCGAGACGGTTAGCGCGCAGCCTGAGTGGTCTGATGAGGAAGGAGTATATAAAAAAGGCATAATATTGTTTTGGACCGAAATGGGGCATGCCACCTCCTGTATCAGTTTATCACACTCGCTAGATTCAGTATAAGAAAAACGATTTTTCATTCCATTTTTTCTAAACCTATCCAACACAAAAAAGCATTGGCGAGAAGAAAAACAAACCCATTGAAAAAATTTACATAAAGCAAAATTTAGAGACAAAATTAAGAATTTAAAAATTTACTCAAAAATTTCTTTATACCCCGTTTTCTTGATCTTCAAATTGCGAAGCTCTTGAAATTTCATTTGTCAAAAATGCATCTTTTATTAAAATTTTATTTTTGGTAGATTTTTAAGAAAAATTAAAGTAAAAGGAAAGTAATGTACCCGTAATTAAACGCATTTGCTTCAATGAGGAATTTTCGGTTGAAGCAAATGCCAAGGAAAAAGTTACAAAATTGTTACAATAAGAGTAAGGAATAAAAATATTGAAAAAAGGTATGAGGAATATGAACTTATAAATGGAAGGGACAGAAGTGTCCCAAAAATTTCGAAATTCCAAACTTTTTAATGATAAATAATAGGAGTGGTCCTTATGAGCAAAAAAGCTTGTAATTTTCTTCTCCGAAAGTACGAAGTTTTGAATTTTGGGGAATACTTTTTTATTACAAGGGGTCCACCCCTATTATTTACCATTAAAAATTTTGGAAAAATTCGAAATTTCCTTTTGGGACACTTCCGTCCCTTCCCTTGTTAACACGGGAATACTCTTTCAAAATTCCGGTTTATTTGAATATTTTGGACCATGCTTAATAACTTCCACAAAAATTTTTTTCAAAAAGTGCTATGAGTACAAATAAACTAGATTCAAAATCAATTCGACGTAGGTGGGATTCGAACCCTACACTATTGGACTCGAAGTTGGAAGCACTACCACTGAGCCAAGCTGACGATAAAACATGGATTTTTAATTCTACTTATAATTTAACATGAATTTTTTCTTTTGTACTCATAGCACTTGTTTGAAAAAATTTTTTGTGGAAGTTGTTAAGCATGGTTAAAATACTCAAATAAACCGGAATGAAAGAGTATTCCCTTGTTAAGGGGATCGGGGCGGTTGAGCAGGCAGGTATTGGACCCTTCCAACCACTTTTCTTCTTATGATGGACACCAAATCCCTGCTGAGAATTCTATGAGGAATACTTCCTCCCCTCTTTATAATTTAAGAATGGGGGATGGCTAATCTTGTTCCAAAATTAGATAATGTACNGGACCCTTCCAACCACTTTTCTTCTTATGATGGACACCAAATCCCTGCTGAGAATTCTATGAGGAATACTTCCTCCCCTCTTTATAATTTAAGAATGGGGGATGGCTAATCTTGTTCCAAAATTAGATAATGTACTCCGTTTTTGTCAAGAAAATTGAAAAAATTCTACATCTGACCCCTATGTCATTTAAATCTTCTTACGTGCCTGCTCAAATTCGATAAAAAAATTCAAAAATTTTCAAATTACTTCATAGAAAAAAATTAGCAAAAAGTTTTTAAAAATTATTTTTTTATAAGAATTATAATATTATGTACACGTAATAAGGAGAGAAGGAAAAAAAGAAAAATATAGCGAGACCACAGCGGAAGTTTATATTGAGCAATTCATACCAAGAAAATGATGAAAATGAAGGGAAAAGAGGAGAAAATTTTTTACAGTACATATTTAGTCAAAAGAATTTATGAGCGAATATTTTTATACACTGGAATTTGTGCTTATGTTCATAGGTTATGACTACCATTATGATGATGAGAAGAGAAATGGATCTAAAATTTAAGGGTTAGTCTCGGTGAAAAAATCACTAATTTTCAGGAATTTTTAAGTCATATTTACGTTATCCTTTTGCTTTGAAAATTTATATTACAGGGTGTTTCATAAAAAACCGTACTTTTCAAAAATACGGTTGTGCAAAATTTTTTTGCTTCAAGCGGGATTCGAACCAATGACCTTTGTGACACATAAGCCACCGCTTTGTCTCTGCACCACCGAGTCTGATTTTGAACATACGTTTTTTCAAACCAAGTGCTAGTTAAAAAATGTCGAAAAAAATCTATATTTTCCCTGAATCAGGGTCAGGGAAGCATTTTCAATTTTCGACGATGCGCGCAATCGATTTCTCGCATGATTTTACCCCTAAAAATTCAAAGATTTTGTCATACAACCGTATTTTCGAAAAGTACGGTTTTTTTTGAAACACCCTGTATAAGTTTAAAGTAGGGCTGAACGTTATTCGGGGTTTATGAAACCCGCAGCTGAGATCTCGTTACCTCGCAATAAATAACAATAACGAGATCTCAGCTGCGGGGTTTCAAAAACTCCGCAAAACGCTCAGCCCTAGTTTAAAGTCAAATTTTGACTCAAGAAGTTTATTTTTTGCAAGAAATTGACATAAATTTTCAATATGTCCTACTACACAAGTGTAAATTTTTTTACTTACCAAAAAACCTTATTCCGGAATGCAATTTGGAGAAGAATTATTATTATCCTGAGGTTTATCAACGATGAGATCAAAAATCAGGCGACCACCTCGACCTATCCTCCCTCTCGCCGCTCTTAGATACTGCAGCACACCATACGGCTGCGTCTGCGACTGTCCTATAGTTTGTGAAGACGTCCTCCTATGTATTGGTATAAATCCGGGTCCATAGATATGCTCATCCAATCCATCAAATATTTCTTCAGAGTCCTTTTTCTTGGGTATAATGGTGAATTTTATGGGTAAGACACCCTCTTCGGAGCTTGTTGTATAGCTGGGGTCCGAGGTTATCGGGGCACTAAACAATTCGATTTTATTTTTTCATAAGTTTTAATCATACCTGTACTGGCAGCCTCGTTTTCTCTTGAATTGATACCTTCCATCGACGGAGGAATTCACGGCGAATTGGGCAATTTTTTCGGCTTCCAACTGTTCTTCGGCCGAAGTGGTAGGGACGGCAGCGGCTGGACCGATTCGATTCCAAACCTAAAATTTTTTTGAAAATTGATTGAGTGGGGAGGGGGGTATTTTACCTCTGCATTCTTTTTTAGCCAAGCATCAGAAACAACACTCGAATCGCTAAAGGCATTAATAGCAGGGCTGACTTTAGTGACATTATTGATACGTTTCTTTCTTGAGGGTGAGGGTGGACGCTAAAAAATATCGAATTTTAAAAATTTTTCACAAATATCTTTTTTCACAAAAAATTCAAGTTTCAGAATTGTTATATTTTTTATCACTTACCAAAAGCTGAGATGTAATCTTCCCATTCTCAACCGGCCTCCCTTTTTTCGCCGGCACCACAGGGACTTGAAATTTCGGCCTATGATGCTGCGAAATCTCGTCAAACACTTTATTTTTACTATCCAGAATTTCATATCTTTTCGTAAATATCGACTCATCCAAGGCTATCAATGCCAATTTGGTCTTCTCCCTTTTCTTCACCATCTCGACCAAAGTTGTGGATTTCTGTACAGTGTTGTTCAACTTTAACATTTTCTCATACGCTTCGGCTTCTAATTTTTGTTTCTTGCGGGTTTGTACTTTATCGAATCTTCTACGAAAACATATATAGGGGTTCACAACGGCTTTTTCATCTCGTTTGACTTCGGTTAGCACTTGGGGGATTAGAGACGTGCATCTTCTTATTCTTACGGCATTCTGAAAAAAATTTTGGAGGTAAAAATCGAATTTTAGATTATTTCCAAAAACTTGTTTGCCAAAAATTTTACTTTTCTCTTCTGCAACCAATAGTCATAAACATCATCAACGGTTTGTTCATCAAATCTCTGTAGTAATGCCCTAGCTTCCATGGGTTGTACTATGTCACTTCTTGAGGCCACTTCCAACCTTTCCATTANTAAAAATTTTACTTTTCTCTTCTGCAACCAATAGTCATAAACATCATCAACGGTTTGTTCATCAAATCTCTGTAGTAATGCCCTAGCTTCCATGGGTTGTACTATGTCACTTCTTGAGGCCACTTCCAACCTTTCCATTATTTTTTCAAATTCATCTACAGAGATATTATCATGGGTCTTAAGCCATTCCTCATCTTCAGAATCTGCATCATACACTCCGTCGTTGAGAAAAAATGCCACTGTGCCTGGAAAAAGAGTATGATGATTGAATGATGGATGAGGGGGGGGGGTGTTCGGAAAGAACCATCCTGGGATGGGTGAGGGAGCACCAAGACAGAGCCTCATCTGGAGAGGGGTGGGGAGAGGTTGTTAAAATAGAGATCCATCTACGGGGAGGGTGTACTAAGACAGAACTGGGTGAGATGCCAAGACAGAGTCCCATCTATAGAGGTGAGAGTGTGCCCAAATGGAGCCCTATCTTGGGGGTGGGAAGCAGAACCTTACCTTTAAAAACAACATATTTCTTATCCCTTTTTGATGTCTCCGGATACAAGTTATTATAAATCTCTGTATCAATAGGTGAAACTTTTGGTATTGGTATAGCATGATTTCCCACGTGGACACCTGCGGTTGAGGCCTTCTGTGCAAAAACTGCTTGTTGAAAATGTGACTCCTAAATTTTTTTATTTTTGTCTATGTTTTTTTAAATTCTCGCGCACTTTCAAGGCCAATGTATTCTTTAGAAACTAGCAAAAATACTTAAAATTTTGAGAGAGAGGGACAATTAAAAATGAAGGTCATTCGAAAATTGACAAATAAAGGAAAATTTTGAATTTTTTTAACTTTTAAAAATTTGATGATTTATCGTATTCGTCTCCAAAAATTATGTTTTAGTTGAACTTCCAAAACTTCTTTTTTCTTGCTAAAAATATTTTAGGCAAAAGCCCGAAAAATCGACCGGAATGAACCTGACTCCTTTAGATTAAAGAATTAACAAATAACCAATTACGCTATATAGTCTTATACATCAAAATTTTAATTTTTTTTCAAATCTTTTACCTTTTCTTCCCCTTTCTCCATCCCACTGGGCGGCAAAATACTCGCCGCGATTTTCCCAGGCGACTGGACCTTGGTGCGAAAAATCCGTATCGGCATCTTCCTCGTCGGATCCACCGCCCGTGGCCGGAACACAACCTTGTTTGGTGAGCTAGCCATCCCGCCACGGTGATGTTTCACTCCACCAAAACACCTCTCCACCAAGAGCCGTCAAAAAGAGCACAAAAAATTTTGGCAACGCCAATTTTGATGGTAGTTTTTTAGGCGTTTTGCCACTTTTAACACATGATATTTTTCAGTAAAATATTTAGAAAATCCATATTTTTTTATTCGTAGTTATCTAAAAATTGTTATTTTTACAACAAAAAAATCAAATTTTAGAATTTTTTAAAATTACTACAAATATGCAAATTTTAAAAATTTATTTATTTATGCTTAAAATGCATTTTTAATCAAGATAATCTTTAAAAAATTGATTTTTGGTGCCTTAAAATAAGCACAAATATTCTTATCAATTGAAACAGCTGATATTTTTTGTCTATAAAAAAGTAAAAAAATTTTTTCTTAATTTTAACAAATTTGGATAGTAAAAAATAGGCCACCTAAAATTTTGTAACTTTAAACTATAGGGTACCTATATTATAGTCTGTTTCATGAGATTAGCAAAAAAAAAATTGGCGCAAAAAGTTAAAATTCAAAAGTTTTGACCCTAGGGGATCGAGCCTACTGGGTATTACTTGAAGGTAGTGCGAAGGCAATTAAAAATTTAATTTCCGCCTGAGCAGGATTCCTTGTCTATACACAAACTTTTGGTGGAAAAATCAATTTTTATACCGTTTTTTAAAATTTTCATAAAATGAAAATTGTAGCCATTTTTTATAACACTATGAGACGAATAAAATGACATCAAAATTATCTAATTTGAAAATTGTTTTTGGTTATTGAAAAGAAACCCTGATTCATGTTTTCGTTTCAATAACTCAAATCAATTTTCAAATTGGATAATTTTGGTGTCACTTTATTCATCTCATAGTGTTATAAAAATTGCTACAATTTTCATTTTCTGAGAATTAAAAAAAACGATATGAAAATTGATTTTTCCATCAAAAGTCTTTGTATTGACAAGAAATTTTGCTCAGGCGGAAATTCAAATTTTCAATTGCCTGCGCACTACCATTAACTTGCCAGATCGAACGGTCGGCTACCTTATCCACTACACTATGAAGAGCCAACTTTTTTGCGCTCTTGTCGTGAAACAGACTAGACAGAGCTCAAAAATTTAGGGTACCTATTTGGTCTCAAAAATTTTTTTGGATTCCTAAATTTTGTAGAGTACCTAAAATTTTGAGTATACAAAAATATGCTAAAAAATTTAGGGTACGTAAATTTTTAGCTTAAATTTTAAGGTACCTAAAGATCAAAAATTAGGGTACCTAATTTTTTGATAATGAAAAATGTATAGTACCCAAATTTTGAGTTAAATAAATATAAGGTACTTAAATTTCTCGACTCAAAAATATAGGGTAGCTAAATTTTTCAATCTCCAAAATATAGGAACCTAAAATTTTGAGTTTTTCGAAACTTAAAAATACACGTGTGTTTCCGTCATTGTTTTGTTGGACAAAGTCTGACTCCAGTTTAATAGTTTTTCTCATAAAGTTCTATTCGAAAATGCGAAACTTTGAAATTTTCGACCTCTGGGTCCCTCACCTTATGTTTTGGGTGAAAAAATTGAAAAATTTTTATCTCAAAATCATGAAAAAATATCAGAATTACTTATTTTCGACATCAGGAATGAAAATTGGATCATTTTCGAAAAAATTTATCTTGGAGTCATACTTTGTCCAGGCGGAAACACACGTGAAATAGGGAAGTATTTTTGCCAAAAACATGAATTAAAAAAAATTATCACGCATATCTTTATGTTAAAAAAATTTTTACACATTAAAAAATTACCATAAAGCGCATCATCTAACAAAAATTTAAAAAAAACAATTTGAACAAAAACCAAGGTTGTGTTCCAGGGGAGTCCGACGGATGCCCAGTTTGTATATTTATACCCTATATATAAATTCGTTGCTTTGTGAACTTTGTATACTTATTGATTAAATGTCAATGCCGTAAACAAATATTTGGGAAAAACTTTTATTTCTATTATTTAAAAAAGGATGTAAAGCAAACAATAAATTTCAAGTGAGGACGAAAAATCGGAAGTGGTGAATTTTGAAGAGCTTAGAAAATTGGCTTGGATTTATAAATAATTGCTTGAAAAGGGCTAAATTTTGATATTAGTCTTTAACCTTTCTTATAGGCATAAAAATTTTAAAATGCCCTTCAAAATTCCAACAACAAATCAATTAAAAAATGAAAAACAAGAAAGAATGACAATCTTGATGACTTTAAGGAATAAAATACCTCTAAAGGAAAATGACCTCCCAATATCTATATGATCGGGGAAACTATTCATCTTGGGGGGGGGAGAGTGAGGAACGATCCATCTGAGGGATGAGGAACTATAAACTGGTGGGAGGGGAGGAACTATTCAACTGGGGAGGGAAACATCAATACGAGGAACCATCCATCTTGGGGAGGAGGTAAAAAGTCATATCCCTTCACTAATATCAGGTGTCTCCCAAACCCAATTTACACCTATAGTCAAAAAATTTTTTGCCGACCAATCATATATCATTGCAAAATTCTAAAAATGCCAATAACGAACATAAATTTCGAAAAAATGACATATCACAAAAACACATGACAATATACAAACATTCATAAAGAAAAATATAAACAATGAATAAATGCATACACACATGCCATTTGCTATTCATATGCAAATAAAATGCGTCATAAAAAATTTTTTGAAGCAAGCATAAGAAATGAGATCTTTTGATAAGAGTTTTTTTTCTTACAAGAGAAAATTTTAAGAAAAAGAAGTTTATACAATAATTTTTAAATTTTGATAATATACTTTTAACCGCTGTAAAAAATTTGGCCTCATGGCGTATGCGGTTAAGTGTTTAGTTATCATTTTAGGAGCTCTGGTTCAATCCCATTAGGGTTTTAAATTTTTCTTTTTATATTAAATTCACTAAAATCGATTTGGTAATATTTTTGGACATTTATTGCTCGCATTTCCGAGCTCCGAGAATCCTTTACTGATGTTGATTCAGGGGAGTGTATTGAAGCGAAAATGAACTAAAATTCGAATTTGTGCAGAAAAATGTGCTATTGGTTTTTCTAGGCGGGAAATCGATTGCGCGCATGCCGAAGCATAGAAATTCTTTCATGATTCTAGTTCAGGAAAAAATTGGGTTTTTGAAGCGAGCAGGGTTTTTTTTAGCTGAATCAGGGCCAGGAAAGCGTTTTCGCGCTTCGGAAATGTACGCAATCGATTCTACACATAAAATTACCCCTAGAGGGATCTTTTTAGAAAAAAATTTTTGAATCCTAAACTCATGTAAAAATTACAAAGTTCTACTTTTTTTAATCACCCTGTAATTTTTGGAAATCTTCATTTTTTCAATTTAAACAAATCATAGAAATATATGAAAAAAATTTTTTTCTTTTACTAAAAAATTTTTTGATCAGTCTAAAAATTCATTTTTTATGTCTGCTCAATCATTTTGAAGCAAAAACCAAAGAAAAGAGACCGGAATTGAACCTGACTCCTTTAGATTGAAGAATTAACAAATAACCAGTTACGCTATAGTCTGTTTCAGCGGTAGGGCAAAAAAGTTTTATACAGCATAGCCAAGTGGACAAGGAAGCCGCCCGTTCGATCTGACAAGTTAAGCAATGTTGAGCCCTCAGGTTCGATCTCTCAAGAGCAGGGTTCTAACCTGAGGGCTCAACATTGCTTAACTTGCCAGATCGGAATGGCGGCTTCCTTGTCCACTTAGCTATGCATTATCCAACTTTTTTTGCCCGACCGCTGAAACAGACTATACACAAGCCTATTTTTTAATCGCTTTAAAAACATAAAAATAATATCAAAAATTTTAAAAATGATACAAAAGATAAGATTAAAAAAATTCAATATTGTTATATCTGATTTTCAATAAAATCAATGAAGAAGTGAACAAAAATCTTTAAAACAAAACATGAACTTTCACAGATCAAAGAGAAAGATATAGATTATAGCCGGAGGCAAGAGATAATCTTGATGCACCATGAAGACCTTGAACTTGTAGCCAAATCCACAAATATACCAAAACTATCCATATGAAATTTCTTCCGGAGATGCAAGGTTGTATGTTGGGAGAATACGCACACAAACGAATCGAAGAAGAAGATGTGGGACGACAACGACGAAGACGGGGTGTTGCTCAGGCAAATCGATTGGGGAGAACCGAGGGCAGAAGCGCGCGTGCGATAGGCGACACATAGAGTAGTGAAAAATGCGAGAGAGCAGAGAAAACGAGAATGGCGGCCATGATGAAAAGTGTAGAAAAACTCGACTCTATAGGCAACTTTCTAGGGTCCTGCTAAGATTAGCATAGGAATTATATAGCTCAGAAAAAGGGTATGGGGTATATAGGGTTATGGGGGTCCCTTGTCAGAACCCCGTTGGAACACAACCTTGGTGAGTAAGGCCCGATGATCGACCTATGCACAACGGCTGTATATGTGTAAGAGACGCGTCGCGCCCCAAGTGACGCGTCAGACAAACAACAGCCACACATCGAACACGGCCGTAAAGGCCGAGGCCGATGAATCTCTCTGCACACACTGCACAACCGAATGGGGGGCTATCGACCGACTCGCACTAGTCGAACCCGGATGACTGGCCCGCCACTATTGATCGCTTCGACGACCTTCGACAGCCAGAGACACTTTATACACTCTCTCGCCTCCAATCTATAAACACGTAGAGACCATATATATTTACGAGACGCAATACACAATAAAACCTCTCAAAACCCGTCAAGATGAACCAAAAATCGCACAAAAACTACCACTCCCTATCAAAATTGTCCCCTTCTCACCCCTGATAATAGAAATATTTAAAAATTCAACAAAAATTTCGTAAAAACCCTAAAAAATAAACATCCAACGTGGAATGTGCTGTTTCTTTTCATCTCTCATTTTTCTTAACAATCTCTGATTTTTGTCTAGCAAACTGCATGGCAAACTTTTCGTTTTGATGCAAAAGCTTTTTTAATTTGTAATTTTATTAATTTTTTTATATTTCGAATGGGAAAACTTTCTCAATTTAGTCGATATTGAAGAATTGATGAATCTTGGTGGTTTTTTCGTTTTTGAGTGAATTTTGTTATCGCGCGAGTTTCTCACCACATAGTTCGGCAGTAAATGGTGCCAAGTGCAATTTTTAGGCACTGATTCAATCCCATATGAAAAATTTTTTTGTGAAGCACAGATTTGGGAGGGGTGCCCCTTATTCTTAGTGATTTCAAGTACTCTAAGGCAGAGTAGATTGTCCGTTTCCGCGCCAGATTCCAAATTTTTGATAGCCCATAGGAGCTTTCCAATAAGCCACATGATCAAAGAGAGGAGGGGGTCTGAGAAAATATCACCAAAAATCACGGGGTGAGGGGGGGGGGGGTTAAAGGAAAAATCACGTGATTTTATATTTTTACAGGGTGTGTAAAAAATCGGAATTTTGGTGATTTTTTCATATTTTTTCGACTCGAAAATTGTTTCAAAAATGACCCTATTAGAGCCAATTTTATGCGAGTAAGCATAGTTTAGTGGTCACCCCGCTCGGATGAAGCAAATGTGAGTAACGATTCTCACGCGGTGATGTACAGGGTGTTTTTTAATTGCTCCCACATTTCAAAAATTCGCCAAAAATCGAGTTTAATTCCATTTCCGTCACCCGATGGCTCAATCGAACGTCTTAATCACGGAATTTTTTTAGAAAAAAATTATATTGAAAAAGCTTTTAAATTCGATTTTTAGCTCAAAAATACTGAAAATGTTGTATTGGGGTAGAAACCTCAGAAATCATCTTTCAGTATTTTGAGCTAAAAAATCGAGTTTAAAAGCTTCAATAAAAATTTTTTCTAAAAAATCCCGTGATTAGGACGTTCGATTGAGCAATCGGGCGAGAGAAACGAATTTAAACTCGATTTTGACGAATTTTTGAAATGTGGGAGCAATCAAAAAACAACCTGTACTTGTACATAAATTGACTTAGCGGCACCAAATTTTTTGGAAATCAATATAAACTTATAATTTCTTTTTATAGTTCAAAAAGCAAAAATGTCATACCAAATGTATAGAACGACAACGTTGGGCGTAGCCCTACAAGAAACGCTGGATGAACTAATAAGAGATGGTCAACTAACAAATCAATTAGCACTTAGAGTTTTAGCAACATTTGATAAGTGTATAAACAATGCTTTATCAACAAGAACGAAGAATAAGACAAATTTTAAGGTATGAAAATTTCTACATTTTTATATAAGTCCTTGAGAAAAGAAGACTTTTTGGATTCCTAAAACCTCAAAAGCGCTTTTTTTCATGGTGTCCTGAGAACCCTATGCATAAAAATGTAAAAAATTGCTTTTAGCAGTTTTGGGGGAGGGATAGTCCTGAAGAGCTTTTATGTAACTTCAATTTCAGGCCGACAAATTGCGTGCCTATAGGTTCTGTGATAATGTGTGGACATTTGTAATGGAAAATGTGGAGATCCGTGAAAATCAATCCAAGCCAATCGAAGGATGCCCTATAGAGCGAGTCAAAGTTGTAGCATGCGATGCTAATGCGGCGAAAAAAAATTTTTGAAACCTTACAAAGACGGCTATATTTTCTGTGATTCTTTAAATTGTGACCATGTAGTTTATGAATTATACAAAAAATATTTGTGAATAAATTTGTAAAAAGAGTTACATGCAAAATATAAATAAAAATAGGGCAAGATGTAAATTTTGGCAATTGTTTGAATTAACTGTGTGTACCTAAAACCTTCCTGATAATCCCACGGGATCTCGCAGATGGAGGTTTTTTAAGGGGTACCTAAAACCCGACGAATTAATAAAAACCAATTTTTTCGACAAAAAATGAAGTTTTAATTTTAAAAAAGCCGGAATTGTGTCTAACTCGATGAGACGAATGAAATGACAACTTTTATAATGGGGTGGTATTTTTTCATGCGTGGAAAATATGATCACCTATCAAAATTTCGAAAACTTAAAATTTATCCTAATTAAAATTAAAGCATAGAGGCCGCAACGTTGCATGAGGGTCTGCACTAAACAACGCTGTCGGAAATCAACGCTAAAGATGGTTTTTCGGAAATGCCGAGTTGCGGATTTTTGAAAATTCAAATTTAATCGATTTTCGTTTCAATATTCAAAAATGTTGTGAATTTTGTCGCCTATTTGATGCCATTTTTAGGGGCTTTTTTGAAAATTTATCGAGAAAATCGGGCTCAATTGCACTTTAACCGCCCAATCTCCTTTTAACCGCCCAATCTCCTTTTAACCGTCCCATCTCCTTTTAACCGTTCAAACAAATTTTTATTGATAAAATATTGGTAAAATAACATTGAAAAATTAGCTAATGTAAAAGGAAATATAACTAATCTATATTTTGATCTGTGTCATGTCACTTCGGCGACTACTTGGCCTTAGGGCTAGACTAGCGTTTAGTCCTCCCCCCCCCCCCCCCCAATCGGTGCACTTTACCCCCTCCCAAATTTGTAATTTGTATTTATGCACTATACTTTTTTGTTTTGGTTTAGGCAAAAGGCTTAGGCCTAGATTTAGGCTTAGGTCTATATCTAAGCTTAAGCCTAGGCACGGCGGGGCAAAATCGAAAAAAATTGACAGATTAAAAGTTTTGATTATACTCGCTTTACTTGCAATAAATTCCAATTATTGAAACGAAAATTTAAAATTTTTTTGAATTTTGGCCAAAACCGTTGAATTTTTTTAAAACTTTGGAGACACGGCGACCGAAAATGAGAAAAGTCTTCAAAAAAATAATCGTTTCAATACAAACTTCTTTCTTATTGATGCAGGGAATTTGCACTGAATTTTCTTATTGAAAAAATCACAATTTTTAAAAAGTTTGCGAAGCTTTTTCTCGTTTCCATTTTCTATAATTTTGGTCTTAAAATTTTCCTCAAATGTTGAAAAATAAAGTTACGAACAATTTTTTGAAAATAATTTTTTTCTGCCCGAGTTAGAGGCAAAAATGTTGATTTTTTAACATTTTAAACATAAATTCCAGAGAAATTCCATTAAATTGTGGCTCTTTTGACTTAAAAATACAATAATTTTTCATTTTTGACCATGCCCGAGCTTTATAATTAGTTTTGGGCCGAGTTTGGA
>OZJO01013301.1:0-13730 GCA_900406225.1 Acrobeloides nanus | reverse complement strand
TACATATGTGTTTTTTGGCGAAAAATAAATTAGGCAAAAACCATGGTCGGGGCTGGGAATCGAACAAGAGCCCCACGATAGAGTTTCTGAAAACTGAAACCGAAAAAAAGTCGAAACCGAACGTTTGAAAACGGAACGACCAAAATCGAACCCTATTGGTCAAAACCGATAAGCTAAAACCGAAACCGAGAACATAAAAAGTTGAAACCGAATCTTTCGGTTTCAACTTTACCCCACAGGGTCCAAAAATGTGAATTTTCACTTTTTGGAAAAAACGATAAGGTATGTTTTTTACGCCCTATATAGCACCATGAAGTGTATTTCATTATAGATTGCCCGGCCAAATACACTTTTCCCGATGTTCAGCCGTCGTGACCAAGGGCCGGTTAACACTGGAATACTCCTTCGAAGTCGACCATCCGTTCTGGTAAGTTAAGCAACGTTGAGCCTGCAGTTTCGATTCCGCTAGGGTCGAAACTTTTGGATTTCAAAATAAAAAAGTTTCCATGAGCAAAAAATTTGCTCTCTGAAAATATGCAAAAAAGTTTAAAAATCAAAGGTTTTGCTATAACAGGATCGAATCTGTGGATCCAATGTTGTTTAACTTGCCAGATCGGACGGTCAGCTTCTTTATCTTCTGCACTATGGAGCGACAACTTTTTTCTACCTCTCTCGTGAAACAGATTATTTGATTAGATAAAATAAACTTTATAATACTTACCGACATACGACACCCGGCTCAAAATCACATTTTTCAGTGCCAAACCGTGAGTTCTCACTATCTGCATCACTCGGTTGAATTTCAGTGCATCCCAAAAATTCTTCCACGTTCCTAATCTCGTCTTCTTTACATTCTTTTCCTATACTACTCCCTGTAGCGCCACCAAACAAAGAAAATGGGTCTTTAGGCGGTTGTTGATTGTGTGGCGTAAAAGTTAGAGGAGGCACGGGTATGGGGTTAGCAGGAGAGTTTGGCAAAACTCCAGCTGCAACGGGGCCTTGTGGGACGGCATCAACTCTGTTGGAGTAGTTGGGATCGTAGTCAACATTGTTTTCGGGAGAATAAGAAGCATGGTTTTGGACGCCGTGAACTTGTTCATGATATGAACGTCCAAATTGTAATGGTGTAGGGGGTTGGCAGGAATCAGCTAAATTCAAATTGTTTGTGCTTCTTTCGAAAATGGAAAAAAGTTTTATTTGAAAAGTTTTTTAAAACGACTCATACAAATCGACTCAGCTCCCGAGACGAGTAGAACGAATATATACCATAAATGGGTTTTCCAACCCGAGCTCGTGGCTGAGTGGCTAAAGTGACATTGTTAGTTTATAGGCTCAGGTTCGAAACTCAGCTCGAATTTAAAGTTTGTACAAATTCTGCGAAAATTTTTGCTTATCTCTATTTTGGCCTCTAAAACAAATTTCATGGAATTTGAACAACTTTATATTTTTCTTGAAAAATTCAATTTTTTTGAAAAATTCGAATTTTTAATTTTTTTTGAAAAATTCAATTCTTTCGATTTTTCTTGAACTTTTTTTCAATTTTCGACTGCCGTACTTCCTTCAAGGCGCACCAAAATGGTGCAGACAAAGGGTCAAAATTTAAAAAATTTTCTCCAATCGACGCTGCTCGCCGAGCACTTCAAAATGAGTACCATGGGGGGGGGATAGACCCATTGAAGGGTTGACCCATGGCCGATTGGCTAACGTGTTCGGCATTCACTCATAGGATATGAGTTCGATCCCGAGCCCAAATGTCGTTTTTTATTTTCTTGTCAAAATTCATGAAAATTTTTACACATTTTTATGTGGGAACACTACTGCACTATTATTTTTCCATCAAAATTTTTGGAACAATCGAAAATTGTCAAAAAGTCTAAAACTTTTTTCCAAAAGTTTTCATGGAAAAATAATAGCACTATCGTGTTTCCCACATAAAAATTTTCATGAATTTTGACAACTAAATAAGAAATGACTTTTGGGCGCGGGATTGAAATCGCGCCCTATGAGTGAAGGCCGAGCACGTTAGCCAATGCCATGGCTCAAACCCCAAAAGCCCATGATATGGTACTCGTTTTAAGGCGCTCGGCGATTCGATTGGCGAAATTTTGTTAAATTTTGACCCTTGCCTGCACTTTTTGGCATTTTGGTGCACACACGGCGACGAAACTTTGTTGTGACGTCTTTATGTCCAAATAGCGCAACTGGGAGAGCTACAGGATTGTAAATGGTTGGCCGAGGTTAGAATTCCACCCTCGTCCAAATTATTTTTTCACTTTTTAAAAATACCGGCATAGATCAGACTTTTATTTTGATTTTTATAAACAATTACATAGAAAAAGAGATCAAAAATTTACAAAAAAAACATAAAAATTTGCATACCTATTGAAAAAAATGCCAAAATTAAATATGCCGACAAATATTTGAATACAAACATGACATAAATCACACTTTCGTCACCCAAACTTTCCTCGACTTTCCTCTATTAACAATCCTTTCTTCTCCTTTTTCCTTGATGGCTTAAGACTTCCGCCCCGAATCCTTCGTCTTCAGGAAGAAGTGAAATGTGCTGACGGAGGGATTCTTTACGGGATTAAGAACAAACAGTACGAAAGCCGTTTCGCAATCGGGCCGCTGTTACGATTATGGCGCCAAAGGCGACAAAGAAAACGATATGTGTTGGAGATCCAAGAAAGATGAAGGAGTTGGCGGAGGGGCACCTTTTCCTCCAATTGGTTTAGCATTAAAGAGGCAGTGATGACAATGAATATTTGGGTGACGAAACATATCGAATTGACATATGGAGCGGGCGATAAAAAATGCTTTCCGAACGGAGTTCAACCGTGAAAATTGGGTAGAATGCCAAAAAAGAGATTCGAATGGGGATTTTTTAAGAAAAAACGATGTCTGCAAACACAAAAAATTTTAAGAAAATGTATAAATTTATATGATTTAAAAAATTTTTAAGAATAGGTTTGTTTCAAAAATTAAATAAAGAAAAATCGAAAAAATTGAACTTTTCAAGAAAAATTGAATTTTTCAAAAGTGTTTATGGCAAAAAATTTTTTGACATTTTTTACCGACAAAGTTCCATTCCCACATATCAAATATGTAAGGGCCGACTCTGAGGTACCCCGGGGCTGGTTGGTTACAGGGAGAGGGCCGCGGTCCGACTGGCCCCATTGATCGAAGCACCCGGCCCCGGACCTTGGACCAGGATCATACATGGGCAAGCAGGGGGTACTGAGCCTCAAAATACGAATTGGTCCCAAAGGTTACTGTCGACCAAAAAAAAACGTCGACAGGCGAAAAAGTCGAAATACGAATTCGTTCTCGATTTATGAATTCGTACACGAATTTTCACAACGAATTCAGTCTGGGCGGCTTCCCAAATACGAATTGGTCCATTAATTTTTCCCCCGATACGACGAATTAGGGGGGGAGGGGTACAGTACCCCCCTTGCCCATGTATGGTCGGGATGGAGGGAGGGGGATTCATTCGTCTCGAAAACAACAACGATTCAGAGTTCACTGTAAAATCAAAAAATGCTCCGAAAGTTCATAAAATGGGAGCATTTTTTGTTTCGACGGTAAATTCTAAATCGTTGTCGTTTTCGAGATAATTGCATATGAAATTGGTGATTTGAAATTTCATGTATTACAACGAAAACATGTATTTGATAGTTTTCCCATTTTTTTGAATTTCACATTATTCCCATGCTCCAAATTTTTTCATTTTTACATATTCAAAAAGAGTAAATTTTTTTTTGTTAAAAAATAAAATTGTTAAAAAATATTTTTAAATTTATTTCTTTAATTTTTTTGTCAATAATATACTTGGATTCATATACATTTGTTAAAAACCACAATTAATTGCCTTCATGGTGCAGTGGTAGAGCGTCAGACTCTAGATCTAACATATCGAGTTTTCGAATCACACCTAAGTCGAAAAATCTTTTATGGATCAAAAGATATGTTCGATCAAAGTTAGTGTAACGTTACGTGGGACACCCTGTATACTATTATTGTCTATGATTATTCAACCATAAATATATCATCAATAACTTGTAATTTTTCGTTTTTATGCCGATTTTGCTTTCAACGACACCAATAGCCTATATAATTTCCTCCTCTCTCCCAAATTTTCACCCATTTCAACTTTCTGGATATGAGAAATCTGTTCGGAATCGCTTAACATAACAAAGAAAATATTCAACAGACATTTAGACATCAATAGAGAGGAAGAAATAAGAGAGAAATAAAGGGAAAACAGTAGCATCTTACATAACAAAGAGGTACGAAAACATGTGTGTGTAATTGAGGAATTTTAATAGCCGTTTGATGGTTTCTGTTACGGTTGACATGCTTTTCACGCATCCTGGCACAAATAAGTGATGTAGTTTTCGCTGATTTTGTGGACCGCAAAATAGGTTTATGACTTCGACGTGTAAAGCCGAAAGTGAGGAGAAGATTTTTCGACGGTTCTTATTTAAAGAATGTCTAAAAATTTGGAGTTAAAAATCATCAATATTAAAAGTCATTTACAGGGTGTATCAAAAAACCGAAATTTGGGCGATTTTTTCATGTTTTTTCAAAAAAATTTTCTTCAAGGTCCTGCATTTTTATTATTATTCCCTGACCCTATTAGGGCTAATTTTATGCGCGCATTTCCGAAGCTTGAAAACGCTTCCCTGATTCAGGAAATTAGTGAAAAACGCTTTCCTGATTCATAAAAGGCCCGTGTATTGAAGCGAAAAGTCGCAAAGATAGCATTTTTGCAACTTTTTGCTTAAATACACTTGCCTTCCCTGGATTAGAGAAGCGTTAGTAGTATAAACCCTCAATTTTGTGTGGTGAATACACAAAATTGAGGGTTTGGGTTTTTTATTTCCCAAAATTATCCGTAAAAAGGTCATCTATGGAGAATTGAGGGGATTCTGGCTCGCGGGAGTTTCTTTTTTATTCAAACAATCATTTATCTTGTTTTTTGAAAGATCTGTCAAATGAGATTCTTCAAAATATTCCAAGAATTTACTGCATCGTTAAATAGTTGGAATGTGAATAATAATAAAAATGCAGGACCTTGATTTTATAATAAAAACCCAGCCCCTCAATTTTATGTATTCACCACACAAAATTGAGGGTTTATACTACTAGTGTTTTTTCGCATTGAAAATGTCAAATTCGAATTTCCCGCATGCTTTTATCCCTATAGGGGTCATTTACAAAAAAATTTTTATTTTCTCACGTGGTTGGCACCCCTATTGTGTAGTAGCTCCAAAACTCCTCTTGTGCAATTGTGCTATAGATTCTTCATGACTCACCTCAAAAATTTGAAACACAATAATTTTTCAAATGCAAATCTTCTAATCTTATATTATCAAGTCCTAAATATAAATTCCTTCTTATTTTACCAGCCACAAAATAGATCTAAAATTTTCAATATTACAAGAGAAAATTTTTCTCCAAAAACCTTTGTAGCACTTGGTTCTAACTGAACCCTTTGCTCAACCCTCCAATATTGATCAGTATCCAACGGAGGATTTGTATAAGGGCAATTTTCAAAATTATCTATACAAACCTAAAATAAGATAGTTAATTAAGAAAATTTTACGTCGATCCTCAGGATGGGGCAATGGCGTATGCAAGGAGTTACTTCGGGTACGTACCCTCATCGCCCTAGCGGACCGAAGATCCGAGAAAAATATATAAGGATCACCTTATGTTTTGGGCGGTCGAAGGCCGGCCAAAAATTTCATAAGGGTCTCTTTAGGATTTGGAGTAGTACTCTTCCCTAGTCAACCTTATTCCTATGCCACTGGGAGGACGAATAGACTCCTCTTTCCCCCACAGCGCACCAAAATGCCCAAAAGGTATAGGCAAAGGTCAAAATTTAAAAAAAAATTTCGCCTCAACTCACCGAGAGCTTCAAATTAGGTACACATCATAGGGTATTGGTGGGTTTAACCCAAGGCCGATTGGCTAACGTGCTCGGCCTTCACTCATAGGGAGCGGGTTCGATCCCATGCCCAAAAGTCTTTTTTTTATTTTGTTGTCAAAATTCTTGAAAATTTTTGCATATCAACATTTTTATGCGGGGAACACGATGGCGCTATTACTTTTCCATGAAAACTTTTAGAAAAATCTAAAACTTTTTTTCATGAAAATTTTTGGAAAAATAATAACGCCATCATGTTCCCCGCATAAAAATATGGATATGCAAAAATTTTCGTGAATTTTGACAACTAAAAAACAAATGACTTTTGGGCGCTGGATTGAACCCGCGCCCTATGAGTGAAGTGAAGACCGAGCACGTTAGCCAATTGGCCATGGCTCAAACCCCCAAAAGTCCATGGTATGGTACTTGTTTTAAAGCACTCGGCGAGTTGAGTCGATTGACAAAATTTGTTTTAAATTTTGACCCTTGCATGCATCTTTTCTGCAATTTGGTGCCCCCACCCCCGGAAGAAGAGAGATCATCCATCCTTCTAGCCCAGAATCGATTGTTTAGGCTCAATTTATTTATAGGCTTACTTTAAGTTTAGGTCCTAATGATCTTTCGTACAAATCAAACACTAAAAATATGCTCTCTTTTAATTTAAACGAAGGAGATTCTAATACAAAGACTTCATTGGAATAGTCGTTACCATCTAGACCCACATATAAAAATGGAGCTTAAATTAATTTTTTGCACAAAATAATTTTAAAAAAAGTTTTCATACACGCTTTTGTTCCATTTCCTCTATCTCTGGGATTCGTTCTTCTAATTCCAGTATGTCTGTTGCCCAGAAAATTTTCTCCGATTTTCCATGGGGACCTAAACTCTTGTGAATATAGTAAAATCTCTTTTGTAAGAACTCTGATCTCTCTGGATCTTAATGGAGCTTGAGTAGAGTCTACCAACTGTGAAATATGTAGACATTTTGTTGGAGAGGTCCCCATAACACTCTGTAGGCTGATTGTAACAAACAGATAAGCTTATGCAGTTTTTCATGCTGAACAAGATGCTGTAAAATTTTTGAAAAAAAGTACTCTAAAAAATAGCTTCAAAAACCGTGTTTTAATACATTTCTGAGCTAAAGTTTGAGCTAGAAGTTGTTCATAATAGTTTTTGAGACTATTATAAGCTTAAAATGTGAAAAATTCATGTTTTTATAAGTTAATATTCACTCCCAAGTCATACAACTTTTATCAAATTACCATGATCTAAATACCAAATGAAAGCTGGGCATCTAGGCTTCATTTTTTCTGAGAACTGTCTTTGACGAAAATAACGGTCAAAAAGATCGTTTTATGAGGTTACTTGCGGCAACATATGATACATATTTGAGTATAACTTTTTATTGAAACAAAAACATGACTGAGGTCAATATACCATGTTGTAATGCAGCTCACCAGCTTTTCAGTGGAGCTCGATTGAGTCAGAAAACATTTCCTATGAGGAGTTATGACTATTTAAGTGAAATTTATACTTCAAGAGCCCCAAACTATTTTTTAGAGTACTTTTTTTCAAAATTTTTTGCATTATCTTGTTCAGCTTGAAAAACTGCATAAGCTTATCTGTTTGTTATCAGCTTATGAAGTGTTAATTCCAGCAGTCTTATTGAAAAAGTTTTATGCGCACCTATCGCAAGAAATCGCTAACAGACTTTTAAAATCAAGGCTTACGTTCCATGATGACCCAAAGGGTTATAGACGCAAGTTGTATTGTTGTTAAAATTGCATGTAAGTGCCAAACATGGGTCAAATATGCCCACTTCTCCATCAACAACTCTTTTGGGTTTGGTTTTAGTTTCTCCATCAAGCAGGGTTTTGGACTAAAAAGTCGTATTTTTAGTTGACAGAGTGAGGGAAAAGAAGAGAATATGCATAAACACCCATCGAGTTTTCAAATTTTGTAACCTATATAGAACATTTGGAAAAAAATTTTTACAACTTTTTTTGAATTTGTCAAAAAATTTATACATTGGCGAGATCGAACCCTCTGACATTTGAATATAAAATTAGACACCTGCTACTTTGCTATAGGTGATGAACCTTTTACCTTATTGAAAATGCCTTAAACCCTCAAGTGTTCAAATTTTTGAGTGTAGCTCAAACTCCGAAAATGGGTTCGGTGACCCGGACTAGATCCTTATTTACGTTTTTTGGTCCGACCCAAGACCGGCCCGGCCAGTCCTGGGTGGACCGGGCCTTGGCCTGGGACGCCAGTTAAAAAGCCTAGTCCACGCATGTGTATTATAATGTATAATGGTAAGAAGCCCATGCCAAAGCCTAAGATCTAAGGTCTAAGCTTAAGCCTAAGCTCAAGCCTAAGCTCAAGCCTAAGCTCAAGCCTAAAGCCTAGACCTAAGGCCTAAGCCCATTATGTATTTTAACCATTATGAATTTTAACGCGCATCCCTAGTCCACATACCCCATATTGAGCAATATTTGTTGGAGTAGGTACCGCTAGTAGAGGCTCGATCGATAAACCTTCAAGATTCTCATCAACAAGACCGTCACCTATATCATTATCTTCCATAAAACCATCTAAAGTAATTGGCGTAGCCGTGGGCTCGGTGTTCTTGTTATCTAAAAATGCTGCCTTCTCTTGACTGAATGATGGCACTTCATCTTGTATAATCGTATTTTCATTTATATCAAACCCAGTAGATTTATGATCTTGATTAGCATCAACATTGGTGTCTTCATTTGAAACCTAAAGAATGAAAATTTTCTGTTAAAAATGTTCAAAAAAGAACCATGTCGCAAATTTGTCCATCATATTTGACGTTATCGATAAAAACGACATCGTTTTCGCCGACATTTTCAACCTGTAATCTTAAACGAAATGGTTTTACACTTCCAGGAATTTCAAACATTAATGGGTTGCTCTCTAAGGTGGTCTCCTAAAATATAAACAATTTTAAAATAAGTTTTATTGAAATTGATTGAAATTACTTCACAAGATAAAACTTCAGTATCCATTGGCATAACGCAAACTTTTAATTTGGATCTGTCACTGTTTGCCCAATAACTAAAAGAATGAAAATAGTGGGCATTTTCAGTCAAGGAAAAAAACTCATCGATTATGGAATAGTGGCAAGTGTTATAGTCCCTTTTTGCACCAAATTTTAAAAAAGTCAGCTGTCGATAGCCAAGTGGTCCAAGGCGTTGACCGTCCGATCTAATAAATTTAGCAACATTGGGCCCACTGGTTTGATTCCCACTAGAATAAAACTTTGGATTTTCAACAAATTCTTTTGCGAAAAATGGAGCAAAATTTTTGGTACTCTTAAAGGAGAGGGACCCAAAATAACGTGATAATTTTTTTCAAAAATTTTTCCTTGAAAGTGACCCCTATAGAAAAAATTATGATGTTATTTTGGGTCTCTCTCCTTTAAGAGTACCAAAAATTTTGCTCCATTTTTTGCAAAAAGAATTTTTTGAATATCAAAAGTTTTAGCCACGGAGATCAAACCTGTGGGCCCAACGTTGCTTAACTTGCCAAATCGGACAGGCGGCTTCGTTGTCCACTTAGTCATCTACAGCGGACTTTTCTTTTATTTGGTGCGGAAACGGACTATCTAATGGTCATAAGTTCGATCTCGCGAAAAATTTTCGACCGTTTTCACGTAAAGAACTATATTCAATTGTTTGTTAGGGGTGTAACTTGCCAGATCGGCGAGCGGCTTCCTGGAGGGGGGGGGGGAATGTGCAGGAATTACTTACTCAAATGACAATGTAGCCCTATCATATTGACATGGTATAAAAACTTCAATTGCTCCTGGTCCTGCCATTAAACCTTCTGCACCACCAGCCAATAAAAAGTACTCGTCTAAAAAAACGATCGTTTGATATTTCGAAACGTTTTTTATGTTTTTGAGGATTTCTCCGGAAATACAAAGCCAATCCTGATAGTTTTGGTGTCGTTAGAAAGGTGGATTTCGTAGCAATCGAATGATACCAAAATCATGCCATAACTCAAACAAACTTTGAAATAAGTAATTTGTAAGATAATAAAAGGCTTAGGCTAAGGTATAGGCTTAGGTTAAGACTTAGGCTAAGGCTTAGGCTAAAGCTTAGGCTAAAGCTTAGGTTAAATATAGGCTAAGATATAGGCTTAGATTAAGGCTTAGGTTAAAGTATAGGCTTAGGCTAAGGCATAATTTAAATTTTTTTGAATTATGACATGATTTTGGTGTCATTCGATTGCTACGAAATCCAGCTTTCTAACGACACCAAAACTATCATGATTGGCTTTGTATTTTCGGAGAAATCCTCAACAACATAAAGAACATTTCGAAATGTCAAGTTTCGAAACATCAAAAGACCTAAAAAACTTATTCTTTTTAAATATATTTTTCATACCAAAAACAAAGCTCCTATCACTCGTGCAATCAAATTTATCCAAGTCAAACACCGATTCAAATCTTGCTCTAATAAACCCATTCAGAGCTTGTGTCAAGGGAACGTTATACCAACTACATTTCTCTTCCTCGGTATCAAAATTACATGATAGACTACCACCTTTTTGTACAGTAACTTCTGGAGAACCACTTGGGAAGACATATAGATTGGCTAGATTTCTTATTTCTAGAACATGAGATGAATTTCGAGAGAGTGATAAGAAATGGATACCATGTGCAGAGTAAGTACCAAAATCAGCCCTTTGGCATTTAGCAGCACGAAGTTCGTGTTCAACAACATTAGTAGCACCTAGAGCAGCAGCTCTAGCTCTTTCTACCGATCCACCCGAATGACAACTTTTTAAAACTAAAAATTGTTCAGCTTATTATATAAAAAAGGTTTTAGAAAATTGAATTTATAGTGCATCCCCTACGAGAAATAAAAATTTATTCTTATTCGACGGCCTTCGGTCGTAGGGACGCTCATGCCCAAATAAAGGAACTACTACACAATAGGGGGCGACCCACTTGAAAAAATTTTCAAAAATTTTTTTCTGGAGATGACCTCATTAGGGGTAAAAAACGATCCAAGGAAGTCCTGTGTTGAAGCGAAAGGCCGAAAAATCGCATTTTTGCGACTTTTCACTTAAATACACAGGCATTCTCTGGATTAGGGAAGCGTTTTTTCGCTTCGAAAATGTCAAATTCAGATTTCCCGCATGTTTTTACCCCTAGAGGGATCATTTCCAGAAAATTTTTTCACGTGGATGGCCTCCCTATTGTGTAGCAGTATAAAATAAATACCGAGACGAGTTTTTTTTTATGAAATCGCGTGACAGGTCGTTTTTGGGTTTTCGACATAGTACTATGGAATCAACTATGGAGAATCAGAATCCACAAGAAATTTTGACTGAAACGCGTTTTGAGAGACACTTTCTTGAAAAGTCGATGTTCAGGCGACAAGTGTTAAACGGTTCGAGTTGAATTTATTTAGTGCGATTAACGCATGGGAATGTTTTTAAAAGTCATTTTGAGTCAAAATTCGCGTCCAAAAAAAATTTAAAACCTTGTCCGAAGCTCAAAAACCCGATTTTACGTTGATTTTTTGAATTTTTTGACCTGTCTAAAACACCCCAGATAAATTTTTTTCAAATTTTCTTTATGTCCGATTTATTTCAACATGTAAACATTTCTAGCGTGTTTTTGAAAAAATCCGAGAAAATTTTTTCGATTCATCCAACTTGTGTTGTCGCCTGTGTAAAAATGGGTTAAAAATCGAAAGTTCTCGGATTTTTTCGAAACTAGGCTAGAAATGTTTACTATATTGAGATACATCGGCCGGCTGGAAATTTTGACCGAAAAAAATTATTTAGAGTGCTTTAAACAGGTTAGAAAATTCAAAAAATCAACTTAAAATCGGGTTGTTGAGCTTCGAACAAGGTTTGAAATTTTTTAGCGTCCTCGGATTGACTTGAAATGACTTTTAAAAACTTTCCCAAAAGTTAACCTTAAACAATTTCTCAAAATGTACCTTTTGGTGCAAGTTTTTTTTGCGCTATACTCCGCTTCCCGCTGAAAGTTAAAGAAAGTGGATACTCCATAGTGTAGTGGATAAGGAGGTCGAATCCGATCTGACAAGTTAAGCAACGTTGGGACCTCAGGTCCAATTCCCGGAGGATAAAACTTTTGATTTTCAAAAAATTTATTTGCAAAAAATGGGCCAACAAATTTTTGCTCCATTTTTTGCGATAAATTTGTTTTGAAAAGCGAAAGTTTTACCCACCGGGGATCGAACCTGCAAGCTCAACGTTGTTTAACTTGTCAGATCGAACGGTCGGCCTTACCCACTGCACTATGAAGTACCCACTTTTTTAAACTTTCAGCACGAAACGGAGTATACTGTATGACCAAGTCGCCAAAAATAGTTTAAAATATACCTTTTATCAAAAATATCCACAATATAAACGCTCTTAGAAGTAAAGGCATTTTAAAAAAATATCCAACTTTAACTTGTCATTGGCATCGTTAAAAATCATTTAAACTTTAAAAAAATAAAAAGGAAAACTTCCACTAAAAAACCAGTGAAAAGCGAAACTTTTACAACCTTAATACGGAAAATACACACGGATTGTAGATTTTCGAGAAAATAATTCCTTACGGGTCTTTTCTTTCTTATTTTTTGAAACGAGTCGAGTCAATCCGCAATTAAGTGATGCTCGAACGGCGACGAAATCGAGTCAAGGTTGTAACATTGACTCTATACATATTCCATACAAGGCAGATATGAAGAATAGGTATCGTTTGCCTCTTCAATGTAATCGAGAAATTGAACACCCTGGAGGAAAATCCTCACGGGTGGCTGGAAGGCTGGAAGATCATCCGGACAATGACCCAATTCGTGTTGATTATTTAGAGTTTTGCACAATTGTTGTTGTAGAGGTGAAGTCAGCGAAAATGAGAAGACGCCTGAGAAAACTCACCTCATCATTAGTTTGGTTATTATTCCTCACCATGATTTATGGGAAAAACGAGAGCGCCGAATCGAGGAAAAAAGAGACGATCAAGTTCGCATCGGAGAAAGTTATATAGGTGTCGATTTCGTTAGATTGGTTATATAATTAAATTGAAGGAGAAGAAGTTTCAATGATGAGTAAAAAGGGTGTAATTTTGTGTGAGCATAAAAAGAGATGGGACAAAAGATGGTAAAACTGGGGGTGGGGGACTTTCGAGCCCTTACATATGCGCAACAATACTTGTGCACTCGACTTTTAAGCACCCGATTTTTGTGCCCCCAAAATATGCGCCCCGAAATTGACCTAAAATGTCTCAAAAAAGTAGCGACGTCGCTAGCCCGAAATGTGCGCTTCCTCTGTAGCTGTGGGCTAAACAAGCGGATTCGCTTGTCGCCGAATTGATTTTGCCTTAAAAAACGCGTTTATGTTGATAATTGTCTAGATCAAAGGCATTAAATTTTTTTTCGAGATTTTTTGGGTAGTACTGTTTTTGGCCATGCTCTTTCCGAATCTGAAAAAAAATTTCGAAAAACAATTTTTGAGGTCCTTTTTTCTTTGATTGAAACTTTGAATGAAGTTTTTGAGGACCTTAGAAGGGTTGCGCGACAAAAATTTTTTCGGATTCTTGTAGAGCTCAAAAGTTGGAGGATTTTGAAAAAAAAATTATTGAAAAAGCTTTTAAAATGGCCGAGATATCCTCAAAAAACCGATGGTAGATGACTTTTGACTCACCCTGTACTTATGTCATTTTCCAATTTTTCTCGTTTCGGCTCCAGAAGGCATCGAACTTGAGTCCCAAAAAAGTATGCCACCTACGTTCCCAATTGAG
>OZJO01013295.1:0-11220 GCA_900406225.1 Acrobeloides nanus | reverse complement strand
GGTTATTGAAACGAAAACATGAATCAGGGTTTTCGTTTCAATAACCCAAAACAATTTTCAAATTGGATAATTTTTGTGTCATTTTGTTCGTCTCATTTAGCTATACAAATTGCTACAATGTTCATTTTATGAAAATTTAAAAAATCGATTTTTCTGCAAAAAATTCAAAAAAGTTTGTGTATTACAACAAAGAGCTTGTACACTAATTTAAAATTTCAAACGCAATTTTCTCAAAAACTACAACGATTCAGAACATGCCGTAAAAACAAAAAATGTTCCATTTTTCATGAACTTTCCAAATATGTACAAAAATTGGCAAATTTCTCCCGACCGAACTGGTACTTTAAAGGACCAGTTCGATCAGAAGAAAGTTACCAATTTTTGTTGATATTCGGAAAGTTCATAAAAATGGAGTATTTTTTGTTTTTATGGCATGTTCTGAATCGTTGTAGTTTTCGAGATAATTGCGTTTGAATTTTTGAATTTGTGTACATGTTTTCGTTGTAATACACAAATTTTTTTGAATTTTTAATCGATTTTTGGGTTATTGAAACGAAAATTCTGATTCATGTTTTCGTTTCAATAACCCAAAACAATTTTCAAATTGGATAATTTTTGTGTCATTTTGTTCGTCTTAAGGCATCAACTACCCAAAAGTGGGACTGGTCCTTTAGCCTTATTCTGTAAATATTGTATTCATAGATAACAAATACTTAGCAACAAAAAAATATGGTTTTTGATTATCGATCGATCCTCTAAAAAAAATCATACGCATTTTTACACCCAGTTTGATTTTTCTATTTAATATCATCTTGAAGTGAGATAATTGTAGCACGGAGAGTATTGTTGAAATCAAAATAAGTGTGTCGAAAATTCTAGTTCCAACCAATTGGAATGTAGGCGAAATTTCGCACCTCAACAGGCTAATTACTCATCTAATCAAGGGAAGACTGTTGTATTTCGTAAAAGTGAAAGTTCTTTCATACAAATCATCGCATCTATAAGATTGAAATTTCTATGTTTTGAACTATTTTCTGATCTTTTTTGGATATTAAACAATCTAACGGCCATTTTATGCTTTCAAAAAAAGTTTGTAGAATATGAAATTTTCGTTTTACGGGTTCCTTGTGTATTCAATTGCCATATTTGCGATTAACGCTCAACAAGCTATTAATAATTCTATCATAGGTAAAGTTAGAAGTAGGGATGCACAAGTTACAAAAAAAGTTGGGTTTTTGAAACGAAAATGATTATTCTTCACATTTTTTCCTGAATCAGGAACAAAGAAGCGTTTCTACGCTTCGGGAATGAGCGCAATCGATTCTCCGTATAAAAATACCCCCTAAAAGGGTTATTTTTAGAAAAAAATTTTCGGGTCCCAAATTCATGAAAAATCAAGTGCTCTTTTCTGGGACACTCTGTGCAAGAAGTGAGAAAAAAATGCAAATTTTATACAGGGGTAAATTAAAAAAACCGGAATTTGGGCAATTTTTTATGTTTTTTGACCCGAAATTTTTTTCAAAAATGACTCTATTAGGGCTAATTTGTATGCGGGGAATCGATTGCGCGCATTCTCGAAACTTGAAAACGCTTCTTTGACCTGAATCAGGGAATCAGAGTGTGTGTATTGAAACGAAAATCGAAAACTTTTAGATATTTTCCAGATTCAGGGAAATAGCGTTTTTTTAAAGCGAAAATCGAAAAATTTTGTGTTTCCTGCCTCAAAGTCATCTTTCTTGCGCATTCTCGAATCTTGAAAATGCTTCGCTGACCCTGATTCAGGGAAATTAGTTCATATTCGATTTTCGCTTCAATATACACACTCCGATTCCCTGATTCAGGGTCAGAGAGGCACCATGTATATACTTTAATTCCCCAATTTAGCGTCCCCAAAAGTCTCATGTGGAAACAATCAAATAACCATCATAATCGAAACCGAACGCCCATTTGGTGGAAACGTTTATTCACAAGGATTTTTCAACAAAGACTTATGCCGAGTCACGGGTGATGGTGTTGGAAATAGCGTTAATATCACTATACCCATCAATGCCGATTGTGGGATGCGAAGAAGACGCATAGTAATATTTCAAAAAAAAGTTGACTATTACAGCGAAAACTTGAAATTTTAGCTCAACCCCAGAGGGATTGTCTTAGAAACCACAGTGATGGTGATGTTTCACAAGTTATTATTGACGAAGAACGATAAGTCGTTTCATGTTGAGTGTAAATATATGGAAAACAACGTTATGATTACGCAACAATTGGACGTCAGGTCAAAAAAGGAATTTTGAAAAATTTGTAAAAATGAAAATTTCAGCAGTTTGCCAACAACTGACTTGAAGCAAGATATGTCTGAAGATGCTCAAAAAGCATTGCCTAAATGTAGTTATGAGGTAAACTGGAAAATTTTGCAAAAATTCTTTTTTGAGCAAAAAATTCGATTTTTAGCAAAAATTCGACAAAATACATTAAAAAAATGAGAATTTTTTGCTTTTACGGTATGTACTGAATCGCTAGCGGTTTCGAGATAATCGTGTGAGAAGTTGGTGAAATTTGAAATCTGTATATTACAACGAAAATTTGCATCTGGGTCGCGAGTTGCCATTTTTGTAGAAATCCGTAAAATTCATGAAAAATGAAGCATTTTTTGTTTTTACGGTAAATTCTGAATCGTTGTCGTTTTCGAGAAAATGCGCATGAAGTTGGCGATTTTTGAAATTTTGTGTATTACAACGAAAACACGTATCTGCCTAATCACATAACAAGGAAGCCATACAAAAATTTTTAGGTTCTATATGACAACGAAAATGGCCAAATAGTCCAATTTGCCACCATAGGCCAACCTATATATCATAAATGGACGTGTGAAGATTCCAAAGACAATATGATCCATTGTCTGACTGTGCATAGTTGCAAAGTTGATGACGGACGAGGAAATATTCAAGAACTTTTAGACACGGATGGGTATAGTCGAAATTTTTTTGGCTACCACAAAACTTTTTATTGAATCAGGCAGCGTTTCATTGAAACGAAAAGAAACGTGGATCCTTATATAGCTTTTTGATGCATCTCTGTGTGGTCGTATGGTGGAACAATCAGGATTAGTTAGTTCTGTAGTAGTAGGTAGTAGTGTTAGTAGTAGTAGTCTGTAGTAGTGTAGTCTGTAGTAGAGTATAGGTTGTAATAGTAGTCTGTAGTAGCAGTGTAGTCTGTAGTAGTATTAGTCTGTAGTAGTTTGTAGTAGTCTGTAGTAGTAGTGTAGTATGTAGTTGTAGTAGTTTGTAGTAGAGTGTAGCCTGTAGTAGTTTGTAGTAATAGTCGTCTGTGGTAGTTTGCAGTAGTCTGTAGTAGTAGTTTGTAGTATAGTCTGTAGTAGTAAGTACTAATCCTGATTTTTCCGCCATACGACCACACAGGGATGCATCAAAAAGTTATATAAGGATCCAAGTTTCTTTTCGTTTCAATGTACACGTTGCCTGATTCAATAAAAAGTTTTATGGCAGCCGAAAAAAACAGTTTCGACTATAAGATTTAGAAATGTGGAATTTGAGAAAAATTTAGATGTCCAATCGATCGGGTTTTATTGGACGAGCTTGAATATAAAACGGATCTTCAGGCAGGAAAGAGGTCTTATGTCTTCAAATTTGCTGACCAAGCGACGGTTTATTTCAGTTGTCAGTTGAGGTTGGAGGTAAAAACTACTCCTCAAGGAGTATGTGAGGTAAGCGGTTTCGAAAATTTCTCTAGTGATGCTCAAAATTACAAAAAAGTGAATTTTTGTCATCGGATTTAGATATGAAAATTGTGAGCACAAACATAGTTCATGTTCGTGCTCAAAATCGAATTTTTGCTCAAAAATTGAATTTTTGGCAAAAAAATTCGATTTTGTTAATGTCATAGTGTTCCAACTAAAAGGTATAAATCAACTGTCACTACTTTTTAACTTGAATGAGAGTTGTGAAATCACTTTCTGAACCAAAATACGATATTCAGGGTCTATAAATACGTTTTCAACCATCTGTCCATCATCACCCTGTGCAGCAAAAACGCACAATAGGGGGGGGGGGGGGGGATTTTCAAGGTTCTGTAATGCGCGCAACGATTCCTCACATAGAAAACCCCCCTATAGTGTTATTTTGAAAATTAAGCAACTTTAAAAAATCGCAAATTTGCCCTTTTTGGGCACCCTGTACATTTTTTCATAGCGCTCTTCGGACCACTGTAGCAATTACGAGGCTGGCTCACAAAGAGATGCAACAAATTTGGTNGATTCCTCACATAGAAAACCCCCCTATAGTGTTATTTTGAAAATTAAGCAACTTTAAAAAATCGCAAATTTGCCCTTTTTGGGTACCCTGTACATTTTTTCATAGCGCTCTTCGGACCACTGTAGCAATTACGAGGCTGGCTCACAAAGAGATGCAACAAATTTGGTCCAACATGATGTCTACATCACAAACGCCATAGAAAGTGATTTCCCCAAGCCCGATACAACAGATTTTGATTTGGACATAGCGGTAATTTTTATTTTTGAACTTTTGATAAGCCAAAAAAATTTTAGGAGACGACAATGTCCAACTCAATTTCAGATGTCATAGATTTATCAAATCTTTCAAATTGGCCAAATTTGGACAGTTTTAATCTAAAGGATGAAGCTATAAGGAGGGCTCCATCACCACTTTTTCTCAATAAAACAATCAAAAGGTACAAGTTTGCCAAAAATGGCTCACTTAACGCGAGAACACTCCTTCAAATTTCCGATATATTCTGTTATTTTAAGCTATTCTGAGCAACATTCAAAAAAATTTTTTTGAAAAAAATTTGTCTAACCATGGAATATACCAAGCAAAATCAAATCGACTCAGGTGGGATTCGAACCCGACACCCTTAGACTCGAATCTTAGAGCACTACCACTGAGTCAAGTTCACGATAAAAAACGAATTTTTGATTTTGCTTATAATTTAACTGATTTTTTTTATAAATTTTTTTTGGTTTTTTATAGAATTTATACCCGAGACAGCTCGACAACTCCCGAGGAGCCTATAAGACAACAATCTATAGATATGGATGTTACCGCCGGTTCGGTGAATGTGATAGAAATTTCTGCGTCACGTAATATTTTAAATTTAAAAAATAACATAAAAATTTTAGAAGTAACATCATCAAAATCAGAGTTCGAAGCAATTCCACGAATAGTGCATAATTTCATGGCAGAAAGAGAAAAAGTAGGCCTGAATTTTTGACTATTAAACCCTGTTTCATGCGAGATTCCAAAAAACGGTGCGCGCATGGCCGAATGTCTTAGCCATTTTCTTATTATTGGCGCAGGTTCAATCCCACCAGGATCGTAATTTTTATTTTAGCGAGGCATAAAAAGTTGTAAAAGAAAATCTTAAAATTACATGAAAAATTTTTTGACAATCTTTAGTTTTTGGAGAAAAAATTTTCTGCGCCGTATGGCACTGGTTCAATCCCTGTCGAAGTCGAATTGTGATTTTACACTTTTTATGATTCTCTTTAAAAAAATTTCGACCATGGAGGAATCGAACTCGCGCCAACAACATGAATAGCCAGCGTCCTAACCACTAGACAATGATGCCGAAATCTCGACAAGAAGCTTAAAAATTTCCTTTATAGATCTGTATAGCTAGAAATGCGATTTATATAGCAATTTTTATCATCTCCTTCGTTTTATTGGTTTTTATCACAGCGTTTTGTTACATTCTATTGAAGCTGACAAAGCCGGAAATAGAAGTGAAAGGAAAAAGAAGGATCGAGGATAGCATTTTAGCTTTTGATATTTGAAGTCGAATAAAAATTCAAAGGACCAGTTCACTCGAAAAAAACACTATGAAAAATTTATATATTCGGAAAGTTCATGAAAAATGGAGCATTTTTGTTTTTACGGCATGTTCTGAACTGTTGTAGTTTTTGAGATAATTGCGTTTGAAATTGCTCATGTTTTCGTTGTAATACACAACCTTTTTAAAATTTTTTGCGGAAAAATCGATTTTTTAAATTTTCATAAGCTTGTAGCAATTTTTTATAGCTAAATAAGACGAACAAAATGATACAAAAATGATCCAATTTGCAAATTGTTTTGGGTTAATGAAACGAAAATATGAATCAGAATTTTCGTTTCAATAACCCAAAACAATTTTCAAATTGGATAATGTCATTTTATTCGTCTCATAGAGCTGCAAAAAATTGCTACAATGTTCATTTTATGAAAATTTAAAAAATCGATGAAAAAATTGATTTTTTTCAAAAATTCAAAAAAAGGTTGTGTATTACAACGAAAACATGAGCAATTTCAAACGCAATTATCTTGAAAACTACAACGATTCAGAGGCTGCCGTAAAACCAAAAAATGCTCCATTTTTCATGAATTTGTCAAATATATAACTTTTTTCATAGTGTTTTTTTCGAGTGGACTGATCTGTTAAACTTGTAAAATTTTAATGTTGAGAAACTTTTTGTAAAATTTCAGTGTTAACAATACACCTTCCCCGAATTCAAGTTTATTTGTCCATAAAATACTTATATAGCATAACCACAAAGAAAACATCTATGACTAAGACAGTCTTGATTTAACCATTTTCCATCACTTGAGTTGAATAAAGTGCAGTTATAAAATGAGTTTGTCGTTGGATTTCCTAAAAAAGTTAGCTGATGTAAGTGATTGCTAAATTTACCTGTTTCCCAGTTTATATAAGTAGATTTGTCACCATTTTGCCAAGTCCACACACCTCCATTGTCTATAAGACCAATATAAGTAACATTACAACTTGGAGCATTCTGTTTGATATACGCTAAAATGTTTAGGGATTTAGACCAAAATTTATGTTGTCCATATAGCACCCAAAAAATCATGATTACTTACCATGGTTGGGATTCGTCCCGGATTTATCCGGATAAATCAGGATTTATACAGATTTCTCTGGGGGAATTCTGGGGAAATCTTTTTATGCGATATTTTTACACATTTTTCGTAACTTTTATTTATTTATTTTTCAACTTTATAGGCGATTTTGGTACCGAAAAATCGATATCTGCAAAAATTAATTCATTTTGAAATTGTCTTGACGTAATTTGGTCGAGTTTTGTAGAAGTAGATTTTTGTAGGTTGTAGTAGATTTTTTTATAGTTTGTAGGTGATTTTTGTAGTTTGTAGTAAATTTTGTAGTTTATAGTAGATTTTTGTAGTTTGTAGTAGATTTTTGTATTTTGTAGTTTTTAGTAGATTTTTTGTATCTTGTAGTAGATTTTTTGTAGTTTGTAGTAAATTTTGTAGTTTTCAGTAGATTATATTAGTTTGTAGCAGATTTTCCCAGAATTCCCCGGATAAATCTGGGGAAATCTGGATTTATCCAATTTTCCCGGATCCGGATAATTCTATTTCCCAACTCTGTTACTTACATTGAATTTCATTATTCTCAAACGCGTTATCGATACTGGCCATTTCACCCAAGTGAAACTGACACTCTCCGAGGTTATGTTCAAAATTGGATATATCCGTAAAAATGTTATAACATTTATGTGAATTTACAGTAGATTTGGTCCATCCGGCTGGACAGCCTAAAATTGCAGAGTTTTGATAAGGAGAAATGTAACAAATATACCGATTAAAGACCCATTATTATAGTCAGGTAGATACGGGGGTGTTTCACCAAGAATTGGTGGTAGAAGCTAAAAAGTTTGTTATTCACTTTTCTCTCCCCCTTTTCTCTTCAGATCTTTTACCCTCTTTCTCGCCCTACCCCTCTTCACAAGATAATTACCTGGTTAAATGTGATTTGATCATGTTTACGATATCCAGTTCTCATCCCCGAATTTGCGCCAATTTCAAAATATTCCATCATTTTCGGGTCTGATGAAGTTGTTGGCTTCCATGAGTTATCCATTGTTGGTTTGCTAAAAATATATTTATTTTATACGTGATAAAAGTCGAAGGGTGAAGAACAGTGGCGTCGGTGGGGGATGCTAAGGGACTTTAGACGCTAGGAGTAAATTCCGGTAGGGGCCAAACCACAAAAAATTTTTTTCGACCCTCGATTTTGGCGATCTTTTTTCAATTTTTGTAAAAAAAATTTTTTCAGTTCCAGGGCCATGACTCCCCCCCCCCTTAGTCGCGCCTGGCAATTCCACCCCCTAAAAAGATGGTTCGAAGGTCATTTTTTTCGTAATTTTACACAAAATTTCGAAAATATTGAAAAAATGCCTTGGTATCCCTGATGAATTTAGCCAAAGTTTTGTTTAACACAACCATAAATTGAAACCTGCCGCCACCTCTGTGCGAGGATTCATATTTGGTGTGTTAGGAGAAGCTTTATAACCCTCACCCAAACTTCGCAAAATTCGTCCATGCTTCGCCAAAAAAGTTGGTTAGATCAAAATCCGTTTGATTGATCTTCCCTGCTTTCAATTCTTTTTCCCAATTTACTTCATAAAATAGGTATGGAATTTCAGCCATGTGGGGGACAGCTAAATTTGAAGATTTCGAGACCCAACAAAATCTTATACTTACGATGCCAATCTGGAACAACATTGTTATATCCACCATCAATTTGTGACGGATAAGTGAATTCGAAGACATACATGTTAGAGTTGTTTTGTAATAAATGATCGGTAATATCACGACCAGCAAAACTAGTGAAGAAAAATGATGTGCCTATCTAAAAATGGACTTGGAATGGTTAGTGTCATTAAGGTCAGGGTCATGGCCAGGGTTAGGTTCTACCTGGCTGGGTTACTTTCAAATTCTCAAAAAGACTATATAGGGCATTTCCGGACAAGATTCTAAATCCGGATTCTAGATTCGGAGTCTAGATTCGAAATCTGAATTCGGATTCTGAATCCGAGTCCAGAATCGGAATTCTGAATCTGGATTCTGAATTCGGATTCTAGATTCGGATTCTGGGTTCGGATTCTGGATTCGGATTCTGAATCCGGATTCTGCATCTGGATTCTAAATCCTGATTCTGAATCCGGACTCTAAATTCGGATTCTAGATTCGAAATCTGAATTCGGATTCTGAATCCGAGTCCAGAATCGGAATTCTGAATCTGGATTCTGAATTCGGATTCAGAATCCAGATTCCGAATCTAGAATCTAAATTCAGAATCCGGATTCAGAATCTTGTCCAAAAATGCCCTATATAGTCTTTTTGAGAATCTGAAATTTGAGAATTTGAAATTGAGAATGTAAAATTGAGAATGTGAAATTGAGAATTTAAGAATGTGACAGGTAACCAGATTCTACATACATCCACATAAAACTGCAACCAGGCCATGTTATCATCATCAGCAACCATTGGGTCAAAATAGTTGTTAATCAAGATTTGAAAGACTTCCTCTGTATGATTTGTGAGGAAGCTGTTAAACAAGTTTCCCAAAGCCTTTTTAGTAAAATTTTTGGTGTAACTTGTCAATTGAGTAAAGTTTGCATTCAGACTGAAGTCAATAACTAAAAAAAGTTGATCAAGAATTGCTCTGCCCGGATCTTCCCTTCCTGATTAAAAAACTGTTAAATCCAAGTACTCGTTGAGGCATGCATTTTTGCTCCTAACTAAGAGGGGGGGGGGTGTTAAAAAACTAAAAGTCAAAAGATACACCCTATGTTTTTTCGTTGTTGGATGTTAAAAAAATTAGAAACTAGTCAAAATCCCAAATTTCAAAATTCAGAATCCGAATTCTGAATCCGGATTCTGCATCTGGATTCGGATTCTGAATCCCGATTCTGCAACCAGATTCGGATTCTGCATCCGGATTCAGAATCCAAGTTCAGAATCCGAATAGAATTCGGATTCTGAATTTTGAAATTTGGGATTTTTACTAGTAATTAAAAAAATTTTTGATTCGCCCGAATATCAGTTTTCTACCTATCCAAGCATATTCATCTTTCATCGTTCCTATCATAGCCGGTTTTACTGGTCTGTTTTGATACAAAGTTCTTGGAAGTCCTGGGAAAAAGTAGTCATCTTGAACTATATCCCAACAAAGTGTGTTGCTTAGACTTGAAGCCTAAACATTTTAATTGAAAACCTTTTTTAGGGGGTAGGTAAATCTAACAAATTGGCCAACCCTCTTAAATCTTAACACTATCTGCCCGCTTCTACCCCAGTGGTGGAGCGGTAAAAGTAAAATTAGCATTTTTTCTAAGTCATCCATAGTCCGACCCTGATTTCTCCCAAGTAAGAAAGTCTAATCAGAAAAGTTGGATGCTTTTTTACTATATAGGTATAGGCGCAACTTTCCAGTTGAGTTTCATCCGATTCCCAGATAAAGTGGTTCCGACCCTCTGGTGACCCTTATAGAGATTGTGCCTTAAAGTGTTTATGTGCCCATAATTTTATTAAAACCGACCTGTTGAGCATGTAAGCCTGCAGTTAAATCCAGATTCATTAGACAATTTTTTAAAGAAGTATAGTTCAAAGAGTTCCATTGGACAGCATCATAATTACATGTTCGTCTAGCAAACTCTATCATCCGATAAGTTGGCCCTAACGAATCTTCAAAACAAGTCAATGATGCACCAGATTCTTGAATGCTTTGGTGGAAAAGGTCTAGAAGTAAAATTAGATGTTTGGGATGGAGGGGGAACCCAATCGACCCTTTTCCCACTCTTCCAGAGATGTATAGTTCGTTTCAACCCATAAAGTGAAAAGTTGTACCCAAAATTCAATATCGAAGTCCGTATCCCATCCGATCTGGCAAGTTAAGCAACGTTGGCCAGACAGAGTTTGAATCCAAAAATTTGTTGCCCAAAATAACAAGTTATTATTTAGAGCATGAGTAACAACTGAAAATTTTTTTGATCCGAATGGGATTTGAACTCATCAATGTCTGGCCCGACGTTGCTTAGTTTGACAAATCGAACGGGATACGGACTTTGAATTTTGGGTCCAATTCCCTGGATCAGAGAAAGTGCTACCCGTTCCTTTCAAAAAAAGGCACAAAGCGCAAAAAACGAGGCTGCTAGTTGTCCTAGTAAATTTTTTGAAAAAATCTAGGACTATCCCTACTTTGAACAGAGATCCCCTCCCCTGTTTAAATTCTATCTACTCCTCTGGCTCCTTCCCTCTAACAATTCATATATCAGAGTCATACTTTGAGATAGAGGTGAATAAGTATGAAGCGCTATAGATGCTCCTCCAGCTGATTGACCGAATATAGTCACTCGGTTAGGATCACCACCAAAATTTGAAATTTCTTCTTGGA
>OZJO01013294.1:0-11722 GCA_900406225.1 Acrobeloides nanus | reverse complement strand
TTTCGATTTTCGCTTCAATATACACATCTATTTCCCTGAATCAGGGTCAAGGAAGCATTTTCACGCTTCGGGAATGTGCGCAATCGATTTTTCGCATGATTTTAGGCCTATATAGGCTGTTTTGGCAAAAAAAATTTTCGGAAAAATTTGCATAAAAGCCGGTTTTTTTTTGGCCCACCCTGTACCAAAATTTTCAAGTCTTCTTCTGGCGTCAGAACTGTTTTTCTGCTCTCCAGACTCTTTCTCTCTTTGAGAGTTTTCTTCTAAGTTGCCTTCTTTTTTCTACGACTGCTAATCATTTGCCAAGCTTCTTTTCGGAAAAAATGCCTTTATTTTTGTAACTTAGAAATCAGCTTCTTTAATCCGAAGAAAAAAATAAGTTTTGTGAGATGTTTGGCCACTCTCCCAGGTCCCCTATCACAAAAACCAAAATCCATAAGTCACAATCTATAAAATTCTGAATTCGGATTCTGGATTCGGATTTTGAATCTGAATTCTGATTCTCAATTTGGATTCTGAATTCGGATTCCGAATCCGGATTCTGCATTCGAATTTTGAATTCGGATTCTGGATTTTGAATCCGGATTCGTAATCTAAATCCGAATTCTGAATCTGGATTCTGAATCCGAATTCTGATTCTCAATCCGGGTTCTGAATTCGGATTTTGAATTCGGATTCTGGATTTGGATTTTGAATCCGGATTCGGAATCTGAATTCGGATTCTAGATTCAGAATCTGAATTCCGAATTCTGATTCGCAACCTAGATTCTGAATTCGGATTCTGATTCGCAATCTGGATTCGAAATCTGAACCCAGATTCTGAATCTAGATTCTGAATTCGGATTCTGGATTTTGCATCTGGATTTTGAATCCATAATCCGGGATTCGGATTCAGAATCGAATTCAGAGTATAGAATCCGAAATTCGGATTCAGAACCCGGATTCAAAGTCCAGAATCCGAATTCAGAATCCAAATTCAGAATCCGAATTCAGAATGCGAATTCAGAATTTTATGGATTTTAAGTTTCATGGATTTTGATTTTTATGGATTTTGAGTTATGGATTTTGATTTTATGGATTGTGATAGGGACCCCCCCCCCCTCCTCCCCCTGTAAGATTGGGTGAGATTTTCGGCCTCCCTAAACGTTAGTTACTGGATGGCCCCTAACGAGCATAAAAGGTGAGTAATTCAAGAACACATTTTCATCATAAATTCTTTGTTCAATATTTCAAGATACACAAACGATTGTACGCAAGAATTATATGACCCATTCTTTTTCGACCCAAACTCCAAAAAAGTAGTCATGCAAAGTCGTTATAAAATTCCATGATCATAAAACCATTTGTGTCGATTTTTGCTCGCGGCTCGCTCTTAATCCATCGCTTTCAGACTATTAATTCACCGCAGGGACATAATTCGTAAACATGATTAGCGGAAAAATTCTAGTCAACAAATTTTTAGAATAATATTGTAAAAAAGGCTTCGGACAGTTCTGCAATAAATAAAAGCATTAATAGTAAGAAAGGGAAAATATTATTAGTGGAATATGGATATTACTAGGGCATGTTTTCTTTCGAAAAAGGAGTTTACCCATCGGAGTGCATGAGGTATGACGGTTGGCCCAGGCCTGAAAATCTTTAAAGCATAGGTCACCAGTATGGGGAGCACACCGGTCCCTCAGGATGGATGGATGAATGGCCTTTTAGGGGGGAGGGTACATGCATACATGAACAAAGAGGGGGAACAAGCTACCTCGGGGCTATATGTTGTCGACCAAAAAAAAGGTCGATTTTTTCAAAAATTTATATGATGAATGAATTGGAAGGGAGGAGGGTACACGAACCCTCATGATGGATGGATGAATGACTATAAAGGCGGAAGGTCTGAGGATAAGTGGTGAGGGGGGTACTGTACCCCCTTGGTAACCTATGCTTTAAGGGTTTTTAGAATTATAGAAACTGAAATTTTTGAATTTTATTTCATTAAAAGACCAGTCCACTTGGAAAAACCCTATATAAAAATTAAAAGATCATGAAAAATGGAACATTTTTTGTTTTTACGACAACCTCTGAATCGTTGTAGTTTTCGAGAAAATTGCGTTTGAAATTTTGAATTTGTGTACATGTTTTCGTTGTAATACACAAACTTTTTTTGAATTTTTTGCACTAAATTCATCAAATTTCAATGTAAATATCTTTACTATTTGAAAAAGTGCATGTTTTCGTTGTAATAAACAAACTTGTTCAATTTTTTGCACAAAAATCGACTTTCTTTTCAAACAAGTTTGTGTATTACAACGAAAACATGTACACAAATTCAAATTTCAAACGCAATTTTCTCGAAAACTACAGCGATTCAGAGGTTGTCGTAAAAACGAAAAATGCTTCATTTTTCATGATTTTTCCTGCTAATTTTTTGTACTCGGGGAAGGGTTTCGGTATGGAGAACTTGAATCTGAAGAAATTTTTTGATTTTGACTACTGGGAGGTACCCCTACACGAGTGGCATACCCCAAAAGACCTGTTTGTTGGAAGCCATTTTCACTATAATCCCGAGATCTGGAACAAAAAAGAACGGTCGATTCTTGTTCAGCGCATAGAAAAACCATAAGAAGGTTGAAAATTTCGTAAAAAATCGACTTCTATACGCAAATATAAACATTTTTTAAAAAGGTCAAATCTTTGAAAGCCCTTTTTTTAAAAGTCTGGATATTGACACGAAAACATGGCTTATTCTCAAAAAGGCTGATTGTATCGTATTCAGTATACACTTTTGCCGAGGCGTGTTGTCCATTCTGCAGAATCGACTTGCAAAAATAATTCCAGTCGACCCAAATTTGTTTCAAAATTTTGCCAAAGTAAAAAATCGACCCTTACAAAGGACATGCATGAGGAAGCATAGTTTTCTCGGTACGCTGCCGGACCGTCCGATCTTGTACGTTGGACCCGGAGCGTATAAGTTCGGTTTCCGAGGGATTCCACATGCTCAGCTGCTATAACGCTAATCCTGAGGAGATAAAAATTATACACTATTATATAAGTAAAAAAGAATCCTTTCAATCAATATGCAGGATGGCTTAGTGGATTTGTAGCAGGCCAATGATCGTACGTTCCGGGGTTCGATTCCCCTTGCTGACGAAATGTTTTTACCATTTCTTAAAAATTGTTTATCTTTTCAGAATTAGAGTTATAGCAGCTAATTTTGTTATTTCTAAAGGGTGATCAGGTATGCTCTTTCAGAATATATAGGACTTTTTGAACAAATTTAAACGTCACTTCATGCATGTTCCTTGTTAGGAAGAATTTCAAATTTTTCCAGGAACGGGGCAACTGCCTTCTTGGCTACCACGTCTGTTCGAGTAGGAGTAAAAAGGGGAAAAAGTCTGAAAACGCTTCTTTGATCCTGATTCAGGGAATGGGGTGAGTGTATTAGTGTATTGAAGAGAAAATCAAACAAAATAAATGTTTGATTTTCGCTTCAATACACCCACCCCATTCCCTGAATCAGGATCAAGGAAGCGTTTTCATGCTTCGGGAATGTGTGCAATCGATTCCCCGCCTAGAAAAACCTAAGAATCGACAGTTTTCTCATAAAAATCCGAAAATGTTTGATTTTCGCTTCAATACACCCACCCATTCCCTGAATCAGAGTCAGGAAAGCGTTTTCACGCTTCGGGAATGCGCGCAATCGATTTGTCACATAAAATTACCCCTTAGAGGTGTCTTTTTTACGAAATTTGAAGAAAAAAAATTTCCGGCTTCAGACTTTTTCTCGCTTCGAACAGACGTGGCTACGCCACTAGTTTTTATTTTTTCCGGTTTGGTTGTTTTGATACAGCATTGAATTTTTTCCGAGTACCATTTGTTTCATGGATTTATTGTGACAAAAAATATATAAATGGTCCTTCAATTCGAATCCTAAAAGCTATCTATCAAACCTGATTGATCAGTGATTTCGTCTTTTAATATATTACACACTTGTACAAACTACAACCCAAAATTTTCCACGAATTTGAGCACGAACCATATGGGAGGAGTACAGTGTGTCTCACGTACATTCATACCCTAAACTTTTGATCATATCTCGGACGAATAAAAAGATTTTTCGATGGGATTTGTTTTAGGTGATAGCTGATGGAAAGCTGAACAAATCCTGTAAAAATTTTTGAAATTCGCATATTTTACCATTAACATGAAAAACAGCAAAAAATCGAGCCCATTAAAGAAAGAATAAAACTAATAGATTAACTTGTGGTGATGGTGTAATGGTTAGCGCGTTCGGCTAGCAGCCATAAGGTCGAGCGTTTGATTTCCAGGTGCATCATTTTGTTTTTGCCTCATTTTTTGACTATCAGCTTCAAAGTCAAATAGTAAAAAAATGAGGCAAAAACAAAATGACGCACCCGGGAATCAAACTCTCGACCTTATGTCTGCCAGTCGAACGCGCTAACCACTACACCATTTGATTCTCGGGTGCGTCGTTTTGTTTTTGCCTCATTTTTTGACCATCAACTTCAAAGTCAAATATCTCACTGTTAAATAATTTTATATACGGTTTTTTGCATGTGTTAGAGGGACTAAAGCTCCATATTTTCATTTAAAAAAATTAAATTTCTAGCATTTTGTTAAGGTGAAGAAAATCGACTTTGAAAACTTCAAAGTGAAAAATAAAAATATGCGAATTTCAAAATTTTTTTACAGGATTTGTTCAGCTTTCCATCAGCTATCATCTAAAACAAATCCCATTGAAAAATCTTTTTATTCGTCCGAGATATGATCAAAAGTTTAGGGTATGAATGGTACGTGAAATGCACCGTACTTTTATATACCACCCATTTGTTTGTATTATTTCAGTAACGATTTTAGTTGAGGTGTTAGATCGACTTTTCATGAAATACAAAGTTGCTCTTTAGAGTGTGTAGGGTGCCTAGCAAAAAAGATTTTTTTGATCCGATCGATAATTTTTGAGAAAATCCATTTTTTGTCAAATGAGGTTGAAATTTAACTTAAATTTCCAATGTAAATTTTGAGTTTTGCAATGCTCGACTTTTCGTGTCAATGTTCAAATTGCAATTGAATCAGGCAATGTTGAATGATTCAGGCTGCGCGCTAACTGTTTCGAACACAGGTGGTCGAGACGCTAAACGCGGCGCTAAACGTCTCGAATTCGTTTCGACCTCGTTTGAATTAGTCAGAGTATTGACACGAAAATCCTGAATTTTACGTTTTTTAAATACGCTTAATTGTTGAATGTATTTAAAAAACAAAAACAGCATTCTGTATAGCTCGACGAATAAAACGACACCAAATTATCCAATTTGATAATGGATTATTGAAACGAAAACCCTGAATCAGAGTTTTCGTTTCAATAACCCAAAACACTAATCAAATTGGATAAATTTGGTGTCGTTTTGTTCGTCTTTGGGTGTTTGCAGCGAAATGGTCATTTTCTCTTCTTTTTTAGCTGAATGAGGGTAAGGAAATGTTTTCGCGCTTCAAGAATGATCGCAATCGAATCTGCGCATAAAATTGCCCCTAGAGGGGTCATTTTTAGAAAAAATCTTCGGGCCTCAAATTCATGTAAAAATCACTAATTTCCACTTGTTTGAACCACCTTGTAATTGATGAATATTTTGTGTGCGGAAAATGATTTGATATAAATTTATAAAGAAAAACAAGTTGACGCATAATCCCATTCATGTTGCATATATAAATAGAGTAAAATAATCCAAATTAAAGCACTTGCTATTTTTGGTAATTATCAAAAATTCCCTTCCATTTGTCTAAAAGGCCCATTTATTTTGTTGCATCAAATTACCGAAAATAAGAAGAAAAATAATCAATGGAGTTGCAAAATTATGCATGGAAGAAGTTCGTGAAGATATATTAATCAAGTATAATGTTTTATAACTAATAATCATTATCAACAAAATTTTGAACAAAAAAAGCATTGGGACAGAACTGAGATACATCTTGAGTGATATGGACGGAACGGTCTTTAAAGGGCCAGTCCACTCGGGAAAAAACACTATGAAAAAGTTATACATTCGGAAAGTTCATGAAAAATGGAGCATTTTTTGTTTTTACGGTATGTTCTGAATCGTTATCGTTGTCGAGAGAATCGCGTTTGAAGTTAGCGATTTTTGAAAAATCTGTGTATTACAACGAAAACATGAACGCAGTGAAAATTCGTCCCTGAATCAATAAAAGTTGTGTTTCATAGTGCTTTTTCGAGTGAACTGATCTTTTAAAGAAAAAGCTGACGCGAAAATTCAGCATTTTTTGCAGTTTTAGTCGATGAAAAACGAAAATTTTTGTTAAATTTTCGCGTCGATACACAACTTTGATTGATTCAGGGATGAATTTTCACTGTGTTCATGTTTTCGTTGTAATACACACAGATTTCAAAAATCGCCAACTTCAAACGCAATTATCTCAAAAACTATAACGATTCAGAGCATGCCGTAAAAACAAAAAATGAACTTTCCGAATATATAATTTTTTCATAGTGTTTTTCCAAGTGGACTGGTCTTTTAAATTGAAAATGCTAATAAAAAAAAGCTGTCAAAAAGAGGATTGAAGGCAAGACAAGCACCACTGTCATCAAAAAGATCATCATAGATAAATTAGATACTCAGGCTCACAAGGAACATGCATGAAGTGACGCATGAATTTTTCAAAAAATCCTATATATTCTGAAAGAGCATACCTGATCACCCTTTAGAAATAACAAAATTACCTACTATAGCTCTAATCCTGGGGAGATAAAAAATATGCATTACTATATAAGTAAAAAATGATCACTTCAATCAAAAGGCAGGATGGCTTAGTGGATTTGTTGCAGGTCAGTGATCTGACAGTTCAGGGTTCGATTCTCCTTACCGACTAAATTTTTTTGCCTTTAAAATTTTTTATCTCCCCAGGATTAGTGCTATAGCAGTTAATTTTTTTAATTTCTAAAGGGTTATCAGGTATGCTCATTCAAGGTATATAGAACTTTTTGAAAAATTCATACGTCACTTCGTGCATCTCCCTTGTCAGGCTCAAGTCAACTTTGGTTATGAAAAGTGAAGTGAATTGCTGCTGCATAGTAAAAAAGAACATGATGCAAAAATTGAAATTAGAAGCCAACTTCATAGACGGAAGCTTTTTTCTCCCCGCTCCCAGTCACGATATATTTGTCGTCATGGGAGATGTCGCACGAGAGAATCGAAGACGCTTCTTGATTGCGTACCAGTCTTGCACCATAGGGAGTGCGGAAGGTGTTCATGTAGTTGTCCTTGCCGGTTGTCACAAACCACCGTCCACTATGAGCAAACCGAAGGGAGAGGACACAGCTTTCGTGTTGATGCAGTACGTACTTTTCTGGCTTCGTCATATGGAGCACTTCGACTTGGTTGTTCTCACAACCGACGGCCACCCATTCGTCCGTTGGGCAACAACCCAAGGAGAAAATCTAAAATTTTCTTTGTGGATCTTTATGATAATGCTTATTACGCATGTGTATTATAATGCATAATGGTAAGAAGCCTATGTCTAAGACCTAAGCCTAAGGTGCCATTTATACTTCCGTCGCATCGCAACGCGACAGTGCATTTTGTGTCGTACGACACAAAATGAACTGTCGCGTCGGAAGTATAAATGACGCCTAAGATTTAAGACCTTAAGCCTAAGCCCATTATCCATTTTTATGCGCATCCCTTATTACCTGGCTTTCTAGATTCCTCATAGTGATCTGTTTTTGTTCGCGTATATCCCACGAACGGACGGTGCTATCCAACCCACCAGTCCATAAGGTCACTCCATCCGAAGCCAAATCAACACAACTCGCACCGTCCGAGTGCCCAAATAGGGAGTGGAGCTTTTGCTTGTTGTTAATGTCCCAAATTACTACATTCCCATCGGCGCAGCATGCGAAACACAATTTGCAATCTGGAGATAAGGCTACAGCATAACACGCTTGTGCTTCACAGTCCAATTCAGCTTTAATTTTTTCTGTCTAAATAGGCAAAATTGTACTATAAAAACCGGAATTTGGACGATTTTTTCATATTTTTTCGACCCGAAATTTTTTCAAAAATGACCTTACTAGGGGTAATTTTATGCAGAGAATCGATTGCGCGCGCTCCAACGCTTCCCTGACCCTGAATCAGGGAATCGGAGTGTGTATATTGAAGCGAAAATCGAAAATTTTAGATTTCCGTCTGAAAATGACTTTCTGGGGGCAAATTTATGTGGGGAATCGATTGCACGCATTCCCGAAGCTTGAAAATGTGTTAATCTTCATTTCATCACACACTTAGTTCCCTGAATCATAATCGAAAACACATTTTCAAGCTTCGGGAATGCGCGCAATCGATTCCCCGCGCAAAATTAGCCTCAGAAAGTCATATTCAAGCAGAAAATCTAAAAATTTTCGATTTTCGCTTCAATACACACACTTCGATTCCCTGATTCAGGGTCAGGGAAGCGTTGTCAATTTTTGATAAAATTTTTCGTCGTTGGGTAAAAGACACAAAAGAGCGCGAGTCAATTTGCAATTTTTGATGAATTTTTCGATTTTTGAACAATTTCCGTTCGATTCGATATAACGACACCCTCCCTAGGTGATCGTTATATGGAGGTCGGAATATAGAAATTTTATAACGATAGAAAAAAACATTAATCTTACTGCTAAATCCCATATAGTGATATTGCTAGTTTCGCCGCCAACCAAAAGTGTGGTACCATCGGGGAAAAGCTTACACGACCGAACATAATTGTCATTTAAGCATTCTAACGTGGAAATGGCTGACTTCAAACTGTCTGGTCGGCTAATATCCCACACTTTAACACAACCTTTGCCACCCGTATAAATATTGCGGTTTTGTTGAGACATTGTCACGGCGCAGACCACTTCGCCATGAGGTAGGTCATACACCTTTTTCATATTCCTAAAGTTTATTGAATAGTTTTTTGTATCGAAATTTTGTGGATCGTTTGGTGTTTCGAAAGTTGAAATTTCGAAACTTTTATATGTTTTTGAGAATTTCTCCGGAAATACAAAGCCAAAATTCTGATAGTTTTGGTGTCGTTAGAAAGAGATGGATTTCGTAGCAATCGAATGACACCAAAATCATTCCATAATTCAAAAAAAATTTTGAAATAAGTCATTTGTAAGATGATAAAAGGGTTAGGCTTAGGCTAAGGCTAAGGTTTAGGCTAAGGCTTAGGCTAAGATTTAGGCTAAGGCATAGGTTAAGGCATAGCTAAGGCATAGGCTTTTGGTTGCTGAGTTATTGCATAATAAGTAAAAAATGTCAGTTTTTTCGACATTTTTTATTAATTATGCACTAACTCCTCAACCAGAAAGAGTTATAGCATAATTTTAGTGTCATTCGATTGCTACGAAATCCACCTTCCTAACGACACCAAAACTATCACAATTGCCGTTGCATTGAAACCCTCAACAACATAAAAAATGTTTCAAAATGTCCAACTGTCGAAACATCAAACGACCATTTTATATTACCTTGGAATGCCTGGTGCATTCAAAGCATCATCAGGGAATGTCACTGGTTGTGGCATACTACCGTTGACAATTTTAAACGCATAGGCTGGTGTGGCGGAGCCATTCGTCTGTGCAGCACCACCGCCGCCGCCTAACCCCGCTAACAGTCTTGCTTGACCATGAGGATCAAACATTGGCATTCTTGCACCCTGCGCGAATGGTCCAAGAGCAGCATTTTGTAATAGGGCGTTCATGTCAGTCGCAGCCATTGGTGGAAGGAATGAGGCTGTTGGTGTTGTAGGCTAAAAAGATTTTTTTAGGATAACAGTATATAATGAGCTTGATTTTCCCGCCAATATGCATCCCTCCGTGGTCGTGTTGAAAAATCAAGTTCATAACGATAAACTTACAGGCTTACTAATCCCAGACTTGGGCGTAGCAGAGTCTCGCGACGAAACCGAATGTGCCGACTCTCGGCCATCTTTTGGTTGTCGTGAAAGACTTTGCGAAGAAGTGCCGTTCGTATGCGGCGCGGACAGGGAGCCCGCTGCAGAACCGGCATCATCATTTTGCACATCAATCTCCAGCTCTCCATCCGCATCATCGTGCGTAACAACTTCGTTTTTGGGTCGCTTCAACGAAGGTGTATTGGAGTTACTGAATGGACTCCGAGATCTAGCTCTAGAAGATCGTGATGAATTCAATCGGGACTCATCGGCAGACGACGCGGTTGCTGGTGGCACATTGTTCATGGTAGTTGTGGCGCTCGTCGACGCCGACGGCAGGGAGACATGTGGGGGCATGCCCGGTATTCCCATCGGCGGTATTCCCATCATGGATTTTGCAGCGAATGTTTGCATAGCATTCATGGCGTCCTCTGGCTTCATCCCGGCCATTGCCATTTGAAGTTGGTGATAGGGGGCTGCGTTGGGTGCGCCCATCAATCCGGCGCCAAATCCTGGCATCCCCGGTAGCATAGCCATTTGTTGTTGTTGAGCTTGGACCATTTGAGCGATGTCCTAAAAAATTGTTTCATGGTTTTTCGTAATAAAAAAATGCGAATTTTTCACAAAAAATTCGAATTTTTCGAGGAAAAATCGAAAAAAAAATTTTTTTGAGTGTTTTTTTGGCCCCTCCCCCTTTAAATACTGATCTGATTCGCATGGATATACCTGCTGTGTAATCTGCCTTGCTCGCTCGGAAGCATTTATAGCCGAGTGTTGATGTTCGGCCGGAAGAAGCGGAATAATCTGGTTCAATATTGCGCTCAATCTTTTGACAATTTCTTGTTGCTTGCATGTTTCGAACGTTAGAGTATAATACATTTCATATATGGCGGCAAAGTTGCGCTGGTATTGCTCACGCTCCTGATTCAGCATCTTCTCGTTCTCCATCCGCATCGTCTGGAGCTGACTCTGCATCATGGTATATTCCTCGGTGAGTCGTTCGATGCATTCTTTAAATGATGGCTTCACTTGGCCATGTGAAGAGCCCTAAAAATCAATCTTGATTTTTCAGTATAAACGAAGCTGAAAATCTGTTGTACAGGGTGTCCCCACGAAACGTTAGACTAACTTAGATCGAATGCGGTTTTTTTAGACAAGACAATTTTGGTCAACTTATAGGTGATACAATTTTTTCATGATGTAAAAAAGTTGAAAAAAACCAATTCGACTCAAGTGGGAGTCGAACCCTAGATATGTTAGGTCTAGAGGCTGACGTTCTACCACTGCGTCATGAAGGCAATTAATTGGAGTTTTTAACCATTGTACATGAATTCAAGTATATTATTGGTAAAAAATTAACGAAATAAATTTAAAAATTTTTTTGAACAATTTTATAGGCAAAAATTTACTCTTTCTGAATATGCAAAAATGAAAAAATTTCGAGCATGGGAATCATGTGAAATTCAGGTTCAAAGTTTTTAAAAAATAAAATTTTTATGCAAATTTCGATGACATCTTCAATAAGTTGTCCAGAATTATCTTGTCTAAAAAACCGCATCGAAAAATCTTTTATGGATCAAAAGATATGTTCGAACAAAGTTGGTATAACGTTAGGTGGGACGCCCTGTAAGATCAGATTTTCGAATTTTTCACAAAAAATTCAATTGTTCACAAAAATCAATTTTTCGCAAAAATCAATTTTTCACAGAAAATCAAATCGATCATAAATTTTATGCCACACAAAAAGTTTACCGGATGTCGGTTGGGAAACATGGCTTGGCGCGAG
>OZJO01013288.1:0-20318 GCA_900406225.1 Acrobeloides nanus | reverse complement strand
AAGATGTTTGCTTCCCGGAATTTGGAAGAAGTATTGCAAAAATCTTGTATGGGTCCTTTGGGTCCCGGGACCCATGGACCCCATGGGGTTCCGGACCCGGGACCCAACTGGGGTCCGTGGGTCCTGGACCCAAATGGGGTCCGTGGGTCCCGGACCCATGGGGTCCTGGGTCCCATGGGGTCCCAAAAAAGTGGGTCCCTTCCGAACTATGGTTATGATCCTTTTTCACAACAAAGGACACTTTTTCTGTCACCAATTTTTTAAGCAAAATTGGAATAAGATTTTTCATAATTCCTTTTTTATTTTATATAGCTCACAAAAATAAAGCGACCGTATTAGGGATTTTGTCTAAAAAAATTTCCTTGAGGTTTTTAGCAATTTTTAAGTTTGAAAAAATATCGTTTTTTGACAGAAAAATTGACCTACTTTTCTCATATCGTAAAATTCAACTATTTTGACTTTTTTTTATAAATTTTTTTTATTAAAAACACGATTTTGGAGTTATTTAAGCATGAAAAAGTCAAGGCTTCAGACTTTTCTCATATTACACTATTTGTGAAACACATGTTCACCAAAATCGAGCGAAACAATGCTCAATGAAACAAAATGCCAACACAAGAAAGTGTGAGAAATTCGTTTGAGAAATGAAGTGCATTTGTTCTTCAAATGTTATTTGCGTGCAAAATGTGTTTCAAACAGTTTATGTAAAAAAAATGCTGCAACCAAGTCGGCGCAAAAATACTCATAAAACGCCTCATAAACCAATATTCACCTTAAAATTAAGTGGTTTCGTCTGGTGGGAGATGGAGGTCTGACTTAAATATCTATCATATAATTGTGAGGGTTCTTCTGGTCTGATATTTATTGTAAAATTTACATGTAAATTGAATAGAATTGACCCCAAAATAGTTATAAAATGCCTTATAAACTTCAATATTTGCTTTAAAATGAGTGGGTGATTTTTAGGCGCTGGGCGAAAGGCACCGGGCGTACCCATATATTATTCTCATCCCATAAAAATTTTAATAGTGACCCCGAAAGAATCAAGTTCATTAGACTCAGGGTGCTCCTTAGTCGTTGTCACGCCCAAAAAACACTGTTAAATGAGCTGTGAAACGTTGTCGAGCTCAATAAAAAACGCTGTTAAACGTTGTCGAACATTGTCGCGCGACAACGATTTTTCGACAACGTTGTCATCGTTTTTCATGATTTGCATTGAAAATTGCAAATACTTTATGATTTTTCGACAACGTTGTCGAGATGTCTCGAGATTGACGTCAAATGTCAATTGACAGAATTTGACGTCAAATTCTGTCAAATACTCAAAAACGACCAAAAATATTTTTTCCGTGTCAAAAACATTTTTCTCACGTAGATAGCCCCCTGTTTGAAATAAAAGTGTTTTGAAAAAATTTTTAAAAATTTCCCTGACCCCCGGATTCGAGTTTTATGGTCTCGGGTTCGAATCCCACCTAAGTCGATTTGATTTTGCCTTGGAAAGTTTTTTTCCAAGGCAAAATCAAATCGACTCAAGTGTTTATTCCAAACAGGGGGGCTATCTACGTGAGAAAAATGTTTTTAACACGAAAAAAAATTTTTGGTCGTTTTTGAGTATTTGACAGAATTTGACGTCAAATACTGTAAACGACATTGGAAAATTTTTCTCACTATAAATGCAATTGCCTTGCGACGTGTCGTACGACGCGTCGCAACACGAAAGAAGTATAAATCCCGTCTACGAATATCAACAAAAATGGGAACTCCTCACTACTAGAATGGCCCTTTTAATCCAAACCAATTCGATTATCTATAAAAATTTCTTCGGTTTTTCGAAGTAAGCATTCATGAAGAATACTTTTTATATATCAAACGTGACTCCTGATGAGTTGTACAAATTAAATTGGACAAAATATTTTGGATCTAACTTTTTCCTTGTAATCCAATCATTCTAATCAGCTTATTCTAGTAATTGTACATTAGAAGAAATGTGTTGTTTTACTAACTTGTTTTGTATTTTTGACGATTTTTTCGTTTCTAATTGTTTACTTAATGAATAAGAAACAATGTATATTTTGCAAATGTTGGAATATGTTCAAATGAATGGAATTTGTTAAGTAGTGACAAATAATACCATTTATTTTTGCAACTATCCAAGTTGAACTCTGATTCATGGCTCAGAGCTAAATTACAAATAAGCTGACGACGGGGATCGAACCCGAGCCTTCAAAATGAAAGTCTACATGCTTAGCCATTCGACTATGCTTGCAAGAATATTAGTTGCCATTGAATTCAATAACATAGAAAACGTATGAAAATCGTGATCTTTTCGGAGGTTTTTCTTAAAAAGTACTTGAAGGTTGGAAAAAAATTTTGGTAGCTTTTTCTGTAAGACATAACTAATATTTTCAGCCATATTTGGTTGAAATCTAAAAGACCACANCTTGAAGGTTGGAAAAAATTTTGGTAGCTTTTTCTGTAAGACATAACTAATATTTTCAGCCATATTTGGTTGAAATCTAAAAGACCACATCCGTACCATCTACTTGTGAGATGCGCATGGCCTCATTGATAGGACGTTGGCTGTTCATATTATAAGCGCGAGTTCAACTCCTACCAGAGTCGAAAGTTTATTATAAATAATATGTTACGAAAAAATATATATAAAGGCAAGAAAATGCAGAACAGCAGTACAGTCAAACCTCCGTTTTATGACACCTGGCGGAGAGACATAACGATCACACAGGGATGCCGGCGGGAAAATTTGGTATATAAAGAAATCGACTTGCTATATATACCAAATTTTCTCGCCGGCATCCCTGCGTGGTCGCTGTCATAAAACGAAGGTTTGACTGTATATAGGTTTATAATGCCCTATTATAGTACAGGGTGTCCCAAAAAAGTGAAATTTTCGTGATTTTTTCATGAATTTTGAACTTGAAAAGTTTCTAACAATGAACCCTATAGGGGTAATTTGATGCGGGGAATCAAGCGTGAAAACGCTTCCTTGACCCTGATTCAGGGTAGCATCTTGAAGCGAAAATGAAAAAAATTCGGATTTTGACCGTCATCAAGTTGAATTAATCAACCTGATGACGGTCAAAATTCGAATTTTTTCATTTTCGCTTCAAGATGCTACCCTGAATCAGGGTCAAGGAAGCGTTTTCACGCTTCGAGAGTGCGAGCAATCGATACCCCCGCATCAAATTACCTCGGTCATTTTTAGAAAAAAATTTTCGGATTCAAAATTCATGAAAAAATCACGAAAATTTCACTTTTTTGGGCGATACCCTGTTATATAATGCCCTATTACAAATCTCTATCAATATTCTTTCGAGATTCTTCCTTCTCTTCTAGCAATTTTTTGAGATAGTCCTCGATAGCTTTACCACCAATCCAATTTGTTGGATGGAATCTAAATCTAGGCCTGCCTTGTCTATCAATCAAGAACTTTTCGAAATTCCATGTGATATCAGTAGTTCGAATAGGGTCATACATCAGCTCGCTGCGGACCCCGATTCTTTCCAAAGTTGGAGGACAAGTATGCTAAAAATGAGGAAATTAGAAAATGATAAAAAAAAGTATACTTTCAAAAACTCAAAAAGTGGATGCTGTTTCTCGCCATTTACTTCGATTTTCCCGAAAATATGCAAATTTTGGTGCGGGGTAAAGCCATTTCCAGGCCGGATGGTTTTTAGACCTAAAATTTTGGGTATAGTTCATTCGGAGATCAATGAAATGAACTATAGCCAACTCTCGATTTAGTGACAGTCTCCCGAGAATTTTCCCGCCAACACGACCACGCAGGGATGCGTTGCAAAAGTCAAACTCGATTTAGTGATAACAACCCTCCCTGGGGGATGTTACTAAATCGAGAGTTGACTGTACCTTCTAAAATCTCATCATTTTTGGCTGGTTCTTGTAAGCCAAATTGATTGCAAGGAAACGCCAATATGGTCAAACCATCTTTAGAATATTGTTGCAGTAAGATATTAAAATCCAAATATTGCTCGGTATAGCCTAAGTTAGTTAACACATAAATTTTTTCAGAAGACCTTACCACACATAGTGGCTACATTTATTATCAACAAAACTTGACCCTTGTATTTGTCCAAATTACTCCATTTCCCATCAAGCGTTTCAACTTTATAGTCGAAAATCGTCTGATTTGTGGGATTACACCGACTCCACCGGTCGTNAAACTTGACCCTTGTATTTGTCCAAATTACTCCATTTCCCATCAAGCGTTTCAACTTTATAGTCGAAAATCGTCTGATTTGTGGGATTACACCGACTCCACCGGTCGTCCGCATCAACTTTTGACGGGCCTAAAATTCTTTTGATACAGGATGCAAGATAACACTGGTGACCTATATACAAATAATTTGTGTGGGAACAGATTTTTGACCCCTCCACTCCATGTAAAATTAGAAAAAAAACATCTCTCTCGTACAAAGGCCATATGAAAAAGCACGGTGACCCAAAACGTGCAAAAAGTGGGAACACCCTCAAAACATTTATCGGCCAGAAATTTGTTCTAGGGGGTTTTCTATGCTAGAAATCGATTGCGCGCATTTTCGAAGGCTGAAAATGCTTCCCTGATTCAGGGAAGGGGAGGGTGTATAAAATTCGATTTTTACAACGGAAGACCTTGTCTACGAAGTTCCTCAACGATTGATTTCTTGAAATTTGGTGAAACAACAATTCCTCATCTTTAGTTGATGAATAATCTTGGAAAAAATTTACAAAATTGAAAAAAAGTTCAATACCGTTTTTTGTTGTAAACATTTTGTCATGTGGTCTGTAAACCACAGATCACAGACAATCCCTATCCCAATTATTTGGGGATTAGCAGGTCCATATAAAAGGGCCTAGCCNCATTTTGTCATGTGGTCTGTAAACCACAGATCACAGACAATCCCTATCCCAATTATTTGGGGATTAGCAGGTCCATATAAAAGGGCCTAGCCTCCCCTGTTTCACCACTGTACATTTCATATCCTAATAAACTTCTTACTCTGTTTGTCACTATCCCCTTCCCTAACCAATAACTTGACAATTTTATTAGCAATACAATAAAGCGTTTTACTAATTTTTTTTGGGTGTTCCCACTTTTTGGGGCCGCCGTGAAAAGGGTAAGAGAAGACATTTAAAATTTCGGTGCCCAAAAATTTGATCTTTTTGCAATTTTCGGAAAAGTTTTGTTGAAACAATCGGACGCCTACCAGGTTGAGAATTTGATACTGACAACAAAGAAAATAGAATTAAGCTTATTAACATTACAGATTGAAGGAAAGAAAAACAGAGGTAGATTTAAATTTGACACAACAAGTGCGCACTTAAAATACAAACAAAACAAGTGAAAACAACAATGTTTGTCTAGACATTGATGTTTGTTGGAAAAACTCGATTCGATCTCGTTGTAAGCAGATTGAATTTCGCGGGGTCCATGTTTTCGTTTCAGAACACTGTTGGCAGCGAAAGAAACTTCGATTGAAGCTGTACACTAAAAAGATTATTTGAAAAATAGTAGAAAAAACTTTTTAATACATTCCCTTTGTCAAAACGACACACTCTTTATCCGCATCATTTTTTCGGAACATTGCATCACCAAACTGCATGCTTTCACTCCCACTCACTAGCATAAAATTTTTTCTTGCACACCATTCCAAATCATGTGACAATCATTCGTTCATTATTAGATCTTGATTTAGTCACGGGGTATTCGTTTCGTGAAGTTCTTGTTTTTTTAAATTTACATATGTTTCATCACCCTTCAGTTTTTTTCGAAAATTTTTGAAAAAAACATAAAGGGGGACCAAGGTGATTTTTTTCAAAAATTGATTAAAAAAATCACGCTGCTGTCCGCGCGTGATTTTTTCTGCACCGCAGGATATTTAAAAAAATTTAACCCATTTTTTATACCCATAAAAATCCATTTTAGGGGTATAAAAACTTAGGGGGAGGGGTAGTTTTTATCCCGCCTCGGGATGGGATTGAGTCTGGGAAGGTCGGGATGGGACAGGATCGAGTTTCGCTCAAAAATTTCGAGACGGGATGGGATCGATCACTAGTTTACAACAATTTGATGTGCTGTTTATTTAGGGTGAACGCTAGCAGTCTCGAAACGCAATTTGAGGCGCTAGTTGTCTCGAAATCGTCCCGAAATGGGTTGAATGTGTCTAAACATTGACACAAAAACCCTGAACTCGAACCCTGTACCTTTAGATTAAAGAACAGTCTCTATCTAACTGTGCTATGCGAACATATTCTACATGTTCTTATACCCTCCCCAACCTGATTCAGGGTTTTCGTTTCAATAACCCAAAACATCAAATTGAATAAATTTTGGTGTCGTCGAACTATCAAGAATCCCGTTTTTGAAATTATCCAATAATTAAGCGTATCTTTAAAAATGTAAAAGTCAGGATTTTCGTGACAATGTTCAGACACATTCAACCCGTTTCGAGACGACTAGCGTCTCGAAATAGTTGAATTTCGAGACGGCTAGCGCCGAAAAATGCGTGTTACGACGACTAGCGTTCATCCTTATCAATCCAGTGCAATTTTTTAGATAAAAATGTCCGAGCCAATTGAACTCAACGAAGACCAACAAAAGAAGAAATTATTAATTTTACGAAATTTACAAGAAGCATTAGGTGTTGATAAGCTCACCAAGCAACTTTCAACTGGAAAGAACATACACATCTATTGGGGAACGGCGACAACCGGTCGCCCACATGTCGGCTATTTTGTTCCCATGCAAAAGGTTGCCGATTTTTTACATGCTGGCTTAAAAGTGAGTATTCATTATGTATAGTGTTGGAAAGGCGCGTATTTCCAACGCTTGAAAACGTTTCCCTGACCCTGAATCAGGGTATTGGAGTGTGTGTATTGAAGCGAAGATCGAAAATTTTTAAATTTTCTGCCTGAAAATGACTTTCTGGGGATAAAATTATGCGGGAAATAGATTGATTCAGGATCAGGGAAGCGTTTTCAAGCTTCGGGAATGCGCGCAATCGATAAAAAATGAACCCCCATTCAAAAAATGAATAAATTTACCCATTGCCCTCTTATGTTTTTGCTAAAAATTTGATTTTTCACCAAAATTTCGTATTTTTCAACCTAAATGTTCATTTTTTCGCTAAAAATGCCGGTAATACTGCACTTAGTGTCACCTATTCCAAGGGAGTGTCACCTATTCACAGAACAGCCTAAGCTTAGGCCTAGGTTTAGACCTAAGCCTAGGCCTAAACCTAGGCCTAAGCTTAGGCCTAAGCCCAGGCCTAAGCCTAGGCCTAAGGCCTGGGTTTAGGCCTAGGTTTAGGCCTAAGCCTAGGCCTAAACCTAAGCCTAAATCTAGGCCTAAACCTAGGCCTAAACCCAGGCCTAAACCCAGGCCTTAGGCCTAGGCTTAGGCCTGGGCTTAGGCCTAAGCTTAGGCCTAGGTTTAGGCCTAGGCTTAGGCCTAGGCTTAGGCCTAAACCTAGGCCTAAGCTTAGGCTGTTCTGTGAATAGGTGACACTCCCTTGGAATAGGTGACACTAAGTGCAGTATTACCAAAATGCCACCGCAGGAAAGGGTAGAATCGGCAAATTTTCTCGAAAATTTTTGAATTTTCTAATGTTTGAACATAATCGTTTCAATATCGCTGACCCTGATTCAATCAAATTGCTCGTGTTGCTCATGAAAAAATTTTCGACTATACCCATCTTTTAGGTTACAATCCTCTTCGCAGATTTACACGCATTTTTGGACAATTTAAAAAGTACATGGGAACTGCTGGAAAACCGTGTTATCTATTATGAACATGTGATCAAAGCATTGCTATCGGCACTGAATGTACCCTTGGAACAGTTACACTTCATCCGCGGAACGAGCTACCAGCTAACTGAAGCCTACACGAAAGATTTACTCCGACTATGCGGACTTGTGAGCCAAAGAGACGCGTTGAGAGCCGGTGCCGAAGTTGTAAAACAAGTAGAAAGTCCACTCCTCAGTGGTCTCCTCTATCCACTTCTCCAAGCTCTTGATGAGCAATACCTCAAAGTGGATGGCCAATTCGGCGGTTTGGACCAGCGAAAAATTTTCGTTTTGGCAGAAGAGCAACTACCGAAATTAAAACTCGGCAAGAGATTTCATTTGATGAATCCCATGGTGCCTGGCTTGACCGGTAGCAAGATGTCCAGCTCGGAAGAAGATTCGAAAATTGACTTGTTGGACAAGCCTGATATTGTTAACAGGAAGATCGAATTTGCATCATGTTCTCAAGAAAATGTGGCAGAGAATGGAATTCTTGCATTTTTCAACTTTGTTGTCTTGCCTATTGTACACCCAAATCCGGTGGTGTTGGACGGGAAGGAGTACTCGAATTTCGAAGAGATTCAAGCTGATTTTTTGAAGGAAAAGTTGTCTGAGGCAGCACTCAAGTCATTTTTGAAAGTAAATTTTAAAATTTTTAGGCTCAAAAAAAGTTATTTTTCAAAGAATCACTCTTTTTTTGAATTCATTTTTTGACAACTTGTTTGAACGCAGCCTTACTGAGCTTGATTTTCCCGTCAGCATGCATCTCTTCGTGGTCGTGTTGGCGGGAAAGTGGAAGTGAAACTTGCCATTTTACTGTAAAAATCGAATTTTTAAGAAAACTCTAAAATTTATACCCTTGTAATTTTGTAATTTTTAGGATTTCTTGAATGGAATCTTGGCAAAAGTTCAACAGGAGTGTGAAAGTGCACATATCCAGGAAGTAATCGAAAAAGGATATCCGAAAACCCCAAAATTAAAAGGTCAAATAGATACCGGAGAAGTGGAAAATGGCTTAAATCAGGTGGAAATTAGCCGCTCAAATGGAGGAACAACAACTGGTTTTGAAGATTTCGAGGTGCGGAAAAAATTTTTCAAAATTTTTGGACTCAAAAATTTGAATTTTTTGTGTCTAATTTTTTTAAATTTTAGATCATTAACTCTCCACAATTTTCCGAGAAAGTTAAAACCAAACAGCCTCTCAAAATCCTCTATCGCATATCTACGAAAGGCAAAGTCCATCTGGGACACTTCACTGCGCTTTTGCACTTACAAAGGTTACAACTAGCCGGTCATCAGTGCTCGATACTAATTTCTGATTTGGGTGGATTTTTGGACAACGAGAAATGCCCGTGGAATGCCATGGAAGGCCGTCTCGAGTACTACGAACAGTTGTTGAAACAGTTTATGGAGGTCATCGGACTCAAAAATGTGGAGATTCATCGCTCGAATGTGCATCAATTCAATGAGTACGCGATTTGGTACTCGTTCGGAACAGAGGGTGACGCACTTTTCGAAAAAAATTTTTTTTGAAAATCATTTTCAACCAAAAAAAATTTTTCAAAAAATTGCGTCGTCCTCTTTTCCGAACTAGTAACAGAGATTTTTTTCAAAAATTATACATCATCACGACCTTTTTAGAGACTATACCCTCGATATGTACAAAATGGTGAGCAAGGTCACCCGTGATGCCTCAGCCCTAGTCTCCGGCAATACTCTAGCCACACATTTAAGTCCAATCTACTATGCCCTGGATATCCACTATGCTAATGTTGATGCTGTCTTGATTGGCGAAGACTATCGACCGTTTGCGGAGCTTTCACAGAAATTGTGCAAATCTCTCGGCTTCTCACTACAAGCAGCACTGATAGCACCCAATTTGAATGGGATGGATGGAAATAAAATGAGTTCGACCAAGCCAGACTTCCACTTGGACCCATTGGATACCGCAAATCAGATCAAGAAGAAAATTGGCGGCTCGTTTTGTGAGCCGGGCAATTTGAAAGGAAATATAGCGTTGGAATTAGCCAAAAATGTTATCTTTCCAATGCTGAAAAATGAAGGTGATAATTGCCAATTTTGCGGTTGAAAGTTTTTTCTAAATTTTTGACGATTTTTCAATTTTTAACGAAATTTCCAATTTTTGGAAACCAAATGCGGTTTTTTGGAACACCCTGTAATGCCAGTGACAAAATTGTCACTTTTTGTAACTTTGAGCATCACAATTTCAGCCCAAAAGTCGGTTTTTGACTCAATTTTTTCATACTTTTTATTTCTCAACTCCATCTTTTTAGAAACAATTCTCATCGAAAGAAAAGAGGAACACGGTGGAAATCTATCAATAGCCACGTTCGAAGAACTCGAATCCCTATTCAAGTCCGAAAATGTGCATCCTAGTGACCTAAAACCAATGGTGACCGCAAAAATAAACGCAATTTTTGAGCCGATTCGAAAAAATCTATCCCAGGCTCAAACCAAGCTACTTTCAAGTGCTTTTCCAAGCAACAAAGGTGGCAAGAAGAAATAAAATATTTTATTATGCTAATTTATGCTTTATAATTTATGAAAATGAGTTAAATTTTGTTGCAATTTTATATTTTGAAAATTTTTATTAAATGTTGACTTGTTTGTGTTGAATGGTTCTTGCTTCGGAAAAAAGTTATGTGGTACTCGTATGATCTGTAGGCCCAACCCAAAAATTTTCATTTTTCCTCGCAAAAATTGCCTTTTTCTGAAGATTTTCAAATTAAAAATCGCCGTTTTTAAGTTGAAAATCCACAGAAAATGGCAATTTTTGCGAGGAAAAATGTGGCTTTTCGTGAAAAATTTCAAAATTTTTAATGTGATCCATTATGATTATTCACCAAAAATGGCCAAAATTTCCCATTTTTCAACAAAAATCATAATTTTCTGAGTATTTTTAGCTTAAAAACAGCATTTTTGAAAAATTTCAAAATTTTCGTCGAGCGACCTTTTTCGCCTCGCAAAAAATTTTTTTGATCCTGGGTACGCTACTGGTTATAATGTTTACACTTTATTAATAAAAATATACAATAACAAAAATCAGTATATATCTTACTATTACAGAGTGCGTTAAAAGTTCGTGATAACTTTTTTAAAATGTTGATATTTAACTATAGAAGTTGGAAAACCCAAAAGGTCTGTTTTTGTAAGTCATTTTTGACGGCGGATTCTTGTTCGACGCATAGAAAAACCTAGAAATGTCGAAAATTTCGTCAAAAATCGACTTCTATAGTCAAATATAAAAAAATCAATTTTTGAGCACAAAATTCGATTTTATACTGAATTTGGAGCTCAAATGATCACGAACTTTTAACACACCCTGTATAAACGTATGTCTGTGTCCAGGGAACGAAGAAGCGCTCTGCTCCCTGTACTTTTTTTCCTAATCGTCTTCATCAGCATCAACCACCNTATTATAAAAAAATGATCACGAACTTTTAACACACCCTGTATAAACGTATGTCTGTGTCCAGGGAACGAAGAAGCGCTCTGCTCCCTGTACTTTTTTTCCTAATCGTCTTCATCAGCATCAACCACCTTGAACCAATATCCGCATTCACAACGACCTAGCTCGCCCTTCTTCGCTTTGTGCCACACTATGTAGTTCATATCGGTATCGCCTAAAATAGGTTGATTACTAATGAAAAAAATAGACGCTGCAAGCTTACATATACAACCAAAAACTCTCGTATCACCATGAGTTGGAATAATATTTGGGTTGACTTCGGTAGCATCTCGATCACGGTATAGTATCTGGGTATCATATCTCTAAAAAGTTAGTCGTTGGAAAATCTATGAAGCAAAAAAAGTTTTTGAATAAAAAGATCTTAAAGGGGGCAACCTTTACAGACAAATCTCAGAAAAAATTCGCAAATTTTTTTAGAAAAGACCCTTCTTCCAGGGTAATTTTGATGCGAAAAATCGATTGCGCGCACTCCCGAAGCTTGAAAATGCTTCCCTGACCTTCATCCGTATATTTTACTGTGCTAGATTTTAGCACAGTACATAAGATTTTACTGTGCTAAAAACAAAATTTTTCANGCTTCCCTGATCTTCATCCGTATATTTTACTGTGCTAGATTTTAGCACAGTACATAAGATTTTACTGTGCTAAAAACAAAATTTTTCAAAGATGAAGGTCAGGGAGGCATTTTCAAGCTTTCGATTTTTCGCATCAAAATTACCTTACAAGGGTCTTTTTTACGAAAAATTTTTTCGGAGTTCTGGCTATAAAGCAGGGTTCGGAATGAGTCTGATTTATCAGAAATGTTCTGATTTTGGCTAGCAAAAATTGCCTGTCTGATTTTTGGATCGAAAATCTGATTTTCTTTATTCAAATTTTTTCATTCGCAGCCCTGATCTAGTGTATTTTTAATGTTTTTTGATTGAAAATCTGTTTTACATTTTTTTCTGAATTTCATTTTTTTTATTCCGAGCCCGTCTCAATTTTTTTCAAAAATTCAATTTTTTCAAAAGACGTTACCCCCTTAGAAATTAAATCTAATTTTTCTATTTTACTCACCTCCATACCATTCATACGTTTTTGAATCCTAAATTTTTCACGTTCATTCGCAAAATCTCTTGTATCCGGGTCTAAAATTGTGAACATAACCAATTTTTTAATACAAAAATAAAGAGCCTACAATTCATCCCCCAATCTTCAGCATCCCATTCAGAAGCATAATTACGTTGATTTATCAAAGAACTAGATGGAATTATTAAACGACAGTGAAGAAACTTTCGGCAAAATATACGCATTGAATTGGACAACATGTTTTGGTCTAAATGATTTTTTAGAACTTGATAAATCTTAAAAATCGTGTTTAAAATCCGGTTAAAAGATATAGAATAAAGAAGTTGTGTGAAAAAAGGCGGATGACAGGCAGCCTTCCCAGCTTTGTTATAGTAATGTTNCGTGTTTAAAATCCGGTTAAAAGATATAGAATAAAGAAGTTGTGTGAAAAAAGGCGGATGACAGGCAGCCTTCCCAGCTTTGTTATAGTAATGTTCTGTAGTAGAATGAATGAGTACCGGGGGACGAGCGCTCGAAGTTTCTCCAAGTCAGGGAGCGAAAAGGTGCCATCACCCATTTTTTCGCCCCCTGGTGACCAGGGGCGAAAAGGTGCCATCAACATAACCCATCCATCACCCAGGGTGGATCACCCATCACCCACTGGGTGAATCACCCAGTGGGTGATGGGTGATTCACCCATGGGTGATAGGTGATGCCACCCACTGGGTGATGGGTGGGTGAATTTTGGTTGCTATCACCCATTTTTTAGCCCCCTGCTCCAAGTATGACTCCGAGTGGCATCCCTCCCCCCCCTAAATTTTGTCAAAAGTCTCTGAACTTTAGTCAAAAGCCCCCTAATCTCCCTAATATAAAAGAAGTAATATCTATGTTTTTTTAGTAGAGTATCGGGCTTCAGAAATTTTTGAAAAATCCTACACCTCAAAAATTTATAAACAATGATGGCCCAAGCAGGGGGCGAAAATGTGATACCTCCAATTGATGTGTAGTGAGTGGTACTACCCCATGGGTGGTGCACGGCGTGAAAAAGTGTGACCAAAAATGGCGTCTAGTCAAAAACATGAAAAATAGGGGGTCAACTAAGTGTTATTAACACATTTACAATGGAATTTTTAAACGCATAAAAATCCACTTATCGAAAAACTGCATAACTCGATGAAAACTATGAAATTGGATAATTTCTTTTTAACAACTCGAGTTCTACGTTTCTATAAAGAAAATTTTGTCAAACAAATTTGTAATATTTTTAAAATGCATTTGAAATTTCCAATTTTTCCGAATTTCAAATCGTTTCAACTTTTGCTAAAAAAGATATCAAAAAAATAAACCATTTTCGGATCTTGTTATCAAAAGTTGCGGGGTCGACCCCTCTCGAGAATTTTCCCGCCAACACGACCACGCAGGGATACATTGCAAAAGTATAAATACGTCGCACAAATATGAACTCCATTTCCGACGGGTTTTCTGATATATTTTGATCTTTTCTTTGGTAATTTGCAAAAAAATTTTGGCTCACATGTTAAAAAATGCACATTTCCAGATTTTCAACGATACCTTTTGCCGATTTCCGACAATTAGCGTTGTTTAGCGAGGATGCTGAGAAAAGTCTGTTGGGAAATGTCCTAGAGCCTTGTTGAGAATGTTTGAACTTCTTTTTTCAACAAAAATGTTTTTATAGTAGTTTAATTATCAAAACAAAAACTTTTCACAGTGGGAAATTTGAACTTTGATACAACGGGCTCCCACTAATTCGTTTCGAAATGTTTGACCACTAATATATCACTAACAGCATCACTTATGCGTTCTGACACGTCGGAACGAGATCATTAATAGGCCGTTCCGACATCGGAACGGCGTCCCGAAACGCGATTTATGCGAATTTCGCATTCCGAAACACAATTTTCACGTTTCGAAACGCGATTTTCGCGCCCCGAAACGCGATTTATGCGTTACGAAACTCGATTTTTGCGAATTTCGCATTCGAATCTCTATTTAAGGCTTCCACTAATTGCGTCTCGAAATTTTGGAAGCACTAATAGCAAGTTGGGGAGCACTAATTGCAATTAGTGTTCGTCTCGACACTTTTTTAAATTGCGAATATCTTTTCAGGATAAACGAACTTTCGAATGTTGTCTTTGACATTTTTATGCATCTTATTGTGGGCTATAAATTTGCTGAAAACCACATTCGATTTCGTTGACCCTGAAGAATAAAAGCGTCTCGATGCCATCTGTGCAATTAGTGCTAGTCTCGAAATCGTAAAGACGAATTAGTGGTGGCCCTTATGCGAATTTCGCTTTGGACGAAACGCGTCATAACTTTTTCACGATTTTCACCAACAAAACTTATTTTTCTGATTTTTTGAAAAAATAATTTTTTATGAAAATTATGAAATAAAATATCTTTTAGCTCTTTTTTATCTTTATTAAAGTTCATCCGAGTTTTTTAGATTGGATAATTTTTGAAAACGAAAATGACTTTGACTTTTGAAGACGCTGCCGAAAAGATTAAGAAGCTCAAAAGCTCACCTTCCAACGATGAACTTCTCGAGATTTATGCATTATACAAGCAAGCGACTACCGGCGACAACAGCACTTCGAAACCTGGTTTACTTGATCCAAAAGGCCGAGCTAAGTGGAATGCATGGGACGCGAAGAAAGGTACATCCCAGGACCAGGCGAACGAACTCTATGTGGTCGAAGCGGAGAAGCTAATTGCAAAGTATGGTATCTAACTTGCTGAATGATCCTATGAGACAATCTATGTTTTTATTTTAGGAATGTTGTTATGTTTTTGAATGTTATGTTTATGAATAATTATAATAAAATGTTCTCCATTTTTGAAGTCAATTTTTATGTGATGAGCTAACAAATTCTCATGATTTCAATTTTTGGTACTAGTATGGCCCGTGGAACCCACTCAAAAAGTTGCCGAAATGTCATCCTTTGGTGGTTTTTTATGCGTAGAATCCGAATTTCGCATTTAAAAACTAACTTGACGCCGTCTTTATCGAGATTTTTTACCCTCCGGNTCCTTTGGTGGCTTTTTATGCGTAGAATCCGAATTTCGCATTTAAAAACTAACTTGACGCCGTCTTTATCGAGATTTTTTACCCTCCGGCTATATTGACTTTTTGAAATAAGTATCGATACTGGTTACGAATGTGGGCCGTTGGGGTAAGAATGACACTGCATTTCGCTCAGTTAAGGCATGGATAAAAGATTGCGATCTGGCTCCAGAGATTGAAGAAGCTTCGCTTGCGATTGCCAAACATTTGTCTCCACATAAATTCTTGAAGATAGTCAGTGTATCGGTCGGAATTCGCGGTGTTGAGGCCATGAGACTTCTTCAGCTTCTTGAAGGAAATAATCAATATAACCAGAGGGTAAATAGAGCCTTAAGGAACTTTATGACGAAAAATCTCGATGAAGACAGCGTCAAATTATTTTTTAAATGCGAAATTCGGGTTCTACGCATAAAGAAACCCCCAAAGGGTGACATTTCGGCAACTTTTTGGGTGGGGTCCACGGGCCATACTAGTACCCAATTTTTTGCAAAAATATGCATAAAATTCAAAATTTATACTTCACAGTCATGCGTGGGCAAGGGTGGGCAACACACATCCCTCCATACATATCCAGTGGGATAGTCGGTCTCTCCCCCAGGGTAGGGGTGTTCACCGATTTTCTGATATCGATATTTTTTCAGAAAATCACTCCAAAAACAATTTAGAATCAAATTCTAGGCTATTAAAAACCTACTAGTGAAAAAAAACCGCATCAAAAAAGCTTTAAAACTCGCTGAAATCGAGTTTGAAAAGTATACCCAAACGGGCCCAAAAAATAGCCATTTTCTTAAGGATTTGCGGTCACGATCGATATTTGCCTTGTATCTTGCTAGACAAAGCCGTTTTTGACGAATTTTTTTTCAGAACTAAGTAACCGACTGAGACGAAAATGTTTCTGATGTTCTTTTGATAATTTTAACAAGTTTTCGTGTCAATATACAGTCTTTATAAAAATTTGAAATTTATTGGGTTGTTCAATAAGTCCTTGTGGCTCAAAAAATGCTCTAATTTCATCATTTTTCATCCGTTTTCGATGAAATTTTTTTTCAGTAGTGGGTAATAGTGTATGCTGAATACAATCCAATCGGACTTTTTGAGCGAAACTCATGTTTTCGTGTCAATATCCAGACTTTCAAAAAATTAGTGTTTTTCAACGTAGAAACTTCATTTTAAAATGTTGATATCTGGCTATAAGTCGATTTTTGGCGAAATTTTCGCCCGTTCTAGGGTTTTTCTAGTCGAGGAATCGATTGCGCATTGCTGAGGCATGAAAATGCTTGCCTGATCCTGATCAGGGAATACAAAGTTTTTGAGCCATTTTGAGGGTTTGTCCATCGTGGGGTAACTTCCAATGATCAAAACGGTCATTTTTCTCCACTTTCCTGTGGTCAAAATTGAAAAATTCATTCAGATTCGTGTTCCCCATGTTGAAAAATCCCTTGATATCCAATTTCAGCCAATTTTACCCCCTTGAGGTCAAAAACTCGAATTTTCAAAAAATTCTCCAAATTGACTGAAATTTGGTATCAGGGGGTTTTTCGACATGGTGAACACGAATCTGAACAAATTTTCAATTGATCAAACATAACACACCAAAATTTTTCTGGGATTATAAGCTACACTTTTCGTAAATTAACTTTGGCTGAAAACTTCCATAACAGAATCAAAAGTGCCAATCTTTGTTCAAAAACCGGGAAAAATCCGGAATGATTGCAAAGATTTGCGATTAACTTTTTATTGAAGCGAAAACTTACTATAGTTTTCTTTATAGAAGTTGTAGTGGAGATTCTCAGCTTCCTTATGAGTGGTCAACGATCTCTCAATTCAATTTTTTCGAGGATCTATGCCTTTTATAAAATATATAACACATACCATATATAAATAATATAACAATTTTTCATAGATTAGGCTAGCGGGAACGTTTTAGACCCTAGTTTTGGTCCCATATTACAGTTTTTTGCTTTAGAATTATTTTCTCATATGGGTCATAAAAGGTCATCTCTTTTTAAATATAAATTTTTATATTTGAATGGGATGAATTCGTGTTTTTAGTTAAAAACGGTAAAAAGGTAGGTATAAAAAATATGTTCCATACTATCAAAAATGTTCGAAACACTCGAAAATCGCATTGATTCTAATTCTTCATATCAAAATTAAGAGTTTAAATCGAAAATCTCAATAACTTTGAAAAATGACCGTGACCGCAATTTTTTAGAGAAAGTGGCCCCGGCTCCACCCGTTATCATGAACATCCCTACCCCCAGGGGTCCCAAGTCTGTTGACGTTTTCAGAAAAATGCTGATTTTGATATGTCAAATATAACAAAATGCTGATTTTTAAGTGTCAAATCTGATTTTTGTGATGCGAAATTTTGTCAAATTTATAGAAAATAGAATGAAAAATTAGCATTTTCTTATTTTTGCTCCTAAAGTCTGTTTTTTGAAGTCAGGTTTTCTAATTTGGAAAAAATGTTATTGGCATCCCTGCTCATCACCCACCCACCCGCCATTTTTGAAAATGTCCTCCCCTAGCGTTCCCATTTTTTCACCAAAAATGTTCAAAATTTTACATTTTTTTTTTTATCAAAATTCATTATTTTTTCGCTAAACGTCATTTTTTTAGAATTTTTAGCTTAAAAACAAGCATTTTCAAAAAAATTTGTTTAAAAACGTAAGAGGTTATGGTTTTTGTCAAATTTTCGCAAAAATAAAAGTACCCGTTCTCCCCTAATCGGTCTTCCACCCACCCTCCCGGACCAGTGTCCGCCACCTATTGGATATGTATGAGCCACACATCCCTTTTTGCAGCTAATAATCAGAGTATCAATTCAATCGCGACTAAGTTCAACCGAGATAGGGAAGACAAGAACCGTTTTAAATCGTGAATGTATATTACAGGTAATCGAACAAGGAAAATCTGCACGTCTGAAACAAATCCATCAGGTAAATTATTCTGCATTGGAACAGCCTCTTCTGGTGCGGATTAAGCGGCCTCTAATAAAAGCTGGTAACTGGAGATATGATTAAGGTGAGCGTCTTATGTTTTTTTATACTTTTCATACGGCTTTTTAGGAAAAGCAAGGAAAATGGCAAATGAGGCAAAAAATGGTAATTAATTTTTGCAGAAAATGGAAGTAAATGAGTTCGATCCATCTCAATTGGACGCTGAATACATGGCATTCGAATCTCTTCTTGACGAGCCCGGAACATCTCATGATGATGGTATACCATTTCCAGAGGACTACGATTTTATGTCTTATGAAGAGCTGCTCGACGTGCCTTTACCGTCTCAAGAAGAATTCAGAGTGCTCAAACTCAAGGAAGTTGGAAGCGCCTGGAAGGCGAATGATCCGTTCTACAATGAATATGAAGCCTAAATTTAGCTGTGATATCTTGTTGTATTGTACAGGGGGAGGCAAAAGTCTTGACATTTCAAACACATGTTTTCTCGATAATTCTGGACGAGAAAACACCTTTTCAGCGCTTTTGACAATGTCAGAATTTTGTCCGCCTAGGTCAGGACTTTTGCCTCCCCCTGTATTTGCTATTTTATTCTTGTTTTGATATTAAAGGGGGGGTCCAACTTACGGCCGGGTAGAAAATTTTTTTGAATTTTTTTAAAAAGTGACTCTTTAGGGGTAATTTTATGCGAAAAATCGATTGCGCGCATCGAAAAATTCTGAAAAAATTTTCCGGGGGTCAAAAAATGGAAAAAATTGCGTCAAAATTAGGGATTATAAGTTTTAACCCCAACAAAATCATTTTTAGGGGTAATTTTATGCGAGGAATCGATTGCGCGCATCGAAAAATTCTGAAAAAATTTTCTTGGGGTCAAAAAATTGAAAAAATGATTTTGTTGGGGTTAAAACTTATAACCCATAATTTTGACGCAATTTTTTCCATTTTTTGACCCCCGGAAAATTTTTTCAGAATTTTTCGATGCATGCAATCGATTCCTCGCATAAAATTGCCCCTAAAGTAGGGATGTCCACCAATTTTCGGGTCTCCATAAATTGATGAGTAAATCACCCCAAAAATGGTTTAGAATCAAAATCTGTGATATTAAAAACCTAGTAGTGAAAAAAAACCGCATCAAAAAAGCTTTTTCCCGTAAGAAAATAGCCTGAGAAAAAAGGGCCAATTTGGTACTGATTTTTATATGGTAAAATAGGAATTTTGCGTACATCTTCGTTAAATTTTTACAAAAGTGACCCTATAAGGGTTTTTCTATGTGAGGAATCGATTGCGCGCATTGTCGAACCTTGAAAACGTTTCCCTGGCCTTGTATCATAGAAAATTTGCATTTTTTGAGTGATTTTTGTAACTTTTTTTGGCTCTGAGAGCATAAGGAAATCGTTTTCAAGGCTCGGCAATGCGCGCAATCGATTCCTCGCATAAAATTACCCCTTATATGACTATCCTTACTAAGATTCTATACCACTTCCGAAATGAGACAAATTTTTTCGGTCTCTAATTTCTATTACCATGTGTAAAAATGGCTAAAAAATGGAGTTTCTCGGATTTTTTCGAAACCACGCTAGAAATGTTCTCCATATTGAAATACATCTGTCAGAAAGAAATTTTGGCCGAAAAAAATTACCTTGGGTGTTTTAGAGAGGTTAGAAAATTCAAAAAATACACGTAAAATCGATGGTATTGAGCTTCGGACATGGTTTTGAATTTTTTAGGGATCGAATTTTGATTCAAAATAACTTTTAAAAACTTTCCCATGCGTTAATCTCACTAAATAAATTCAACTTGGAGCGCGCTCGAACAGTTTAAGGCAACCTTTGAACACTTAAGAAAGTGTGTCTCTTAAAAAATCGTAACTTTCACTATTTTTGGGCTAAAAAATCGAAAATAAAATTTTTTTCAATAATTTTGTTTTCTAAAAAAA